>JAOPJM010508175.1:0-10822 GCA_027124095.1 Muusoctopus leioderma | reverse complement strand
CTCTTCCCCGCCACTAAACCTCTATAGAACGCTAAAGTTGAACTTCCACTGATCGCATTGCCCGACTGGTAGAGGGCCGTGAGCGCCTGGCAACACTCCAGATGCCAATAATAATAGTGATAATAGTAATAATAATAATGATAATGATGATGAGGATGATGATGATGATGATGATGATGATGATGATAATAATAATAATAATAATAATAATAATAATAGTAGTAGTAGTAGTAGTTGTAGTAGTAGTAGTAGTAGTAGTAGTAGTAGTAGTAGTAGTAGTAGTAGTAGGTGATTATTCTGTGTAACAACTGTTAAACTAACAAACTAAAACAAACAAAAAAATATGTGAAAACATGATTACGCCACATACACATAGACTCTCTCTCTCACACACACACACACACACACAGATGCACAAGGTGTTTTATATATGAGCACACATTCGTACACACATACATCCTGAAACAAATCGTAATTTCTGATTTTTTTCTTTATCGTTTTTTTTTTATTTTTTATAACGATAAACCACTACTTCAACGATGATGACCGTCCTAAGTGCTATTCTTCGCAGGAAATTAAAGTTCTCACTTATTCAAGAACGGTCTATCAATGCAGAAACACTAAGAACTCACTATACAGAACAACAGCTTGTTTTAAATCTTAAGAAAAATTTCTCTCTCTCTTATATATATTTGTTTGGGTTTTTTTTGTTTTAATTTATTTTTTGTTTTTGTTGTTGTTTCATTGTATTTTTCTTCTTTCTTGTTAACATCGTAATATATTACCCCATGTTATAATTTTCTTTCTATTTATATATTTTTTATTTTCATTTTTGTTACCTCAATCTGTTTACATTCTTTATATTTTTATTTGTATTTTTTTTACTTAATATTTTTTCGTATTTGATACTATTTTTCTTGTTTATTGATTCTTTTGTTGTAGTTTCTTTTTGTTTTTGTCTTTGTACAGCTGAATTTTGGTTTTATTCAGTTTGCCCGAGATTAGAATTTCAAATTCTTAACATCACAGTCTATCATTGTACATGTAATCATTAGAAAAGAATTTCTAATCAAATGTAGCCAGAAAATAAAATAAAGACAAATGAAAGAAAATACAAGATGATAAAAAAACATGAATGTTTTGGGTATTTTGTTTGTTTTTTAATTAATTCTCAGGTTGTGAAGTCTGTAACTGAAATGTTTTTACTTAAACCAAATCACTACCTGAAATTACTTATTTGCCATCACACTTTAAAAACCAGTTTGTGGCAACAAAAATAAACTATAATTTGCATGGCTAAGTTAGTGATAATATATTTACTGCAGGTAGCATTTTAAAAAAGCTAGCTAAACTTCACCAAACTCTATGCTTTGCTGATGATATGCTCAGGACTGAGATATGCTCAGAGTTGTCTCCCTTGTTTGCTGAAATAATTATGATAATATTAGTCATTGACTAATATTTGTTTTCCTTGCTGAATATTTATTTCTAGTTAGCATTTCAATGTTCACTGGATTAAATATGTTAACACTGACTTAACTATTGTTTTTTCATGTGAACAGTGTCTCTGAGTCATTATTTGCATGGCTAAATCAGTAAAGTGCCAAACAAAATACCTTGCGGTATTTAGTTAGTTAACAACTTTATGTTTTGAGTTCAAATCCTATCACCTTTGCCTTTCAACCATCTGGGGTAAGATAAAATAAGAATCAATAGTATACTGAAAGATAATTCAATCAACTAACTGTATTTCTAAACATAAGACCTTTTGTTAAAGTTAAAAATCATTAATATTATTAGACCTGCAGCACATTTTACAAGATCTTGTATATAATGTAGTGGGGATAGGGGGAGACTATATAGTAAGATACAAGATCTTGTATATAATGTAGTGGGGATAGGGGGAGACTATATAGTAAGATACAGCTATAATTTATTCTGGAAAATATTAGAGCAAAGTTTTAATGTAAATCCTAATAGAAGTAAAATTTACTGGTAGGTTACAGCCAGCATGCTTTTGACAAAGCCAGAAGATGTCAACAGAAGGCCAGAAGATGTCAACAGAAGTCTACCTTGAAGAACTAGTGACTGTTGCAAGCCAACAAGCATCAATAGCTAAAGATATGGTGTAAAGATATTCCATGGACTATATGAAAGCAGTAAGAAAAGAAAGGGAAGAAACAACTAAATAGTTGGAACTATTGAAGAATATAAGAGGTATTATCAGCAACTCAGTACATTTCTTTGAAGCGGAAAAAGTGACATTAATTCACATTTGCATTAGCAAGCGTATTTATGATGTACTGAATGCTGTATGTAAAAAAAATCATAATTAATTAAAATTTCTCTTAGTTGGAGAAAGAAAACAAAACCCTAGTGGTTACTGTTAGTAACTCTCAAAGAAAAGAGGAGATAATTTCAAGAAATTAAGAATTAATCTCTTTAAGTTAATTTATCGCCTGAAACCAAACTGCCTGAAACCGCCCCTGTTTCTATGATAAAAACTATTTATTTTCAAGTGTTTGTATTTAAATTTAAACCTTCCATTATAATTTTATAGAAGAACTTTTTAAGTTATGTTCCAAACACCAACTTAATAACAAGAAAGTTAATTATTTTACAAAGTCCCTCTAAATTCTTGATTATTTTCAAAATTATTTGAAAATCATAGGTAGTGTATTTCATTAGAAATATGGTAATGAAAGGGTTAAACGAAGAACAGTCTGATATTTATTTGCAAGCAAGGGACAACTATGGACATGTTTTGGTTTATTAGACCTCATCAGCATAGCACTGTCTACTCAAGCCTACTTGATCTATTGGCAAAGATTTTTACATATAGAAAAAGTATTACAAATAATTTTTGGCCATTATAATTTGCATAATAAAAAAGTATAATGAGCTGAGGAAAATGGGATATTGTACAAGGAAATTGAGGCTGCTTTCAAAGGAA
Organism: Muusoctopus leioderma; assembly: GCA_027124095.1. Taxonomy (NCBI): domain Eukaryota; kingdom Metazoa; phylum Mollusca; class Cephalopoda; order Octopoda; family Octopodidae; genus Muusoctopus; species Muusoctopus leioderma. Next base: position 7,869 of record JAOPJM010508175.1, on the reverse strand, counting down.
TGTGGAAAGGATAAACTGCATGAACCATATAGGCTTTTAATAACTTTCACTTAAGTTTAGAAGTATACAAGACACAGTCTGCTACTTCTCCACCATCCTCTTCTAATGGATAGTTCACAATGTAAGAGATGTTGTGTACTAAACACTGGCAAATCCGTTTTTACCATTGATCCCTATTCGTGACAAGGTTAGCAGCTTCACTACATTTAATATTGCATCTTGGTAGATTCTCATTAAGTTAGGAAGTGTATGTCTTTTGCAAAATTCCTTTTGTTAAACGTAAAAATAAAGTTCTTTCAAGGCAACTATATTTACAAAAACAATTTTGATCAGTTCTTTTTTCTGCTATTTCACTAGCACACCAGCATACATCCATTCACAGAACATGGCTGCCATTTTTCCAAAAAATACAAAACACCCTCTTTCGTTTTATATAATGTGCAAGGTCTAAGGGCAGTAACTCATGAGAACAAAATATATTAATGTTAACAGCTCTTCCCCAATTTTTCTTTCCTTTTTTATTTTTCTCCTTTTTTATACACACACGCACATGTGTGTATATACAGTTGAGCAGATTCTTGATAATTTAAAACAGGTTTTTCTTGTGTCCAACTATATACTTCAGTATCTTGAAAGATGGAACACCTCTGTTAGTTAAAATATCAGCCACTTGGTAATCTTGGGAAATCCAAAGGATCTCATCGATTTCCTTCTTATTCAACATCTCCCTGAGAATGGCCATCTCAATTCTCAATCTTTTGTCCAGGATCTGTGTGGACGAGTGACTCAAATCATGCATCCCAGAATTGTCAGTCTTGCAAACTATAGGAATTCTTGATGGGTCACTGATATGTAGCAACTCACAAAGAAATATCCTATAGAACATGCCAGCTTCGGCTAGATCTACCATTGCCAGAGTTTCTGCCGCCTGAGTGCTTTTGACAACTCTCCTTATTCTTTTTGACTGCCAATGCAACAGAAAGTAGTTGCCATTACTTCCAACTACAAAGATGATGTAACCACCTTAAGAGCTGCTATCCTCCAAGTTGGCAAAAGATGCATCACAGTAGGCTATAATCTTTAGCTTGTGCAGATCACCAAGATTCAGAATGTAAATTTGTGATCTTTCCCTCTTTGCTTTATTGATATTTTTGTTAGCTCGTCTTATACACTCTATCTTCCCCTTCTTCATAAATGAGCTAAATTCACTAACACCAAAGCTAAGATCTGGTCTTGTTTGTGTGGCAATCCAATTAAATTTACCATTAACTTGCCTCATTGGAGTCTCCTCTACATCATTGAGGAGAAGATGAAGATTGCAACAAAGAAAGCATCCAGGCAGCAGAAACTCTGGCAATGGTAGATCTAGCTGAAGCTGGCATATTCTATTGGATATTTCTTTTGTGAGTTGCTACATATCAGTGACCCACCGAGAATTCCTACAGTTTGCAAGACTGACAATTCTGGGATGCATGATTTGAGTCACTTGTCCACACAGATCCTGGACAAAAGATTGAGAATTGAGATGGCCATTCTCAGGGAGATGTTGAATAAGAATGAAATCGATGATATCCTTTGGATTTCCCAAGATTACCAAGTGGCTGATATTTTAACTAACAGAGGTGTTCCATCTTTTAAGATACTGAAGTATATAGTGGGACACAAGAAAAAACCTTTTTTAGAGAGGGTAACTTCTTACTGGTGCCAAATCTAAATATCCTTTTGCTTTTTTCAGCTTTTATTTTCTGCTGTACCTCATGAGAAGAGTTACAAAACAATCAAACCAATTTAAACCACCAACTGTAGCAGTAGTTCCTGAGTCAAGGACCATACAACCAATAGTTTCACCAAGAAGTGACATATTTGATATCTTCTCATCATTTTGCGATATCAAGAAACTGTCTTTGTAATCATCCTCATTGTAAGTCGCAAAAACAATGTGTGTGCCATGCACTATGTCATATCCTTGTTCCATATCTCTCTTGTTAGTTACAATCTCTGGCCCAATGGTATATGAAGCCATATATATTGCATGTTGAGGTTCTACCATCAGGGCGTGTTGGATTAGTTCTACTTGAGGAATTTTTCGAAAATGTTCTATTTTCTCCAACCTGCCATACTCTTCGTCTTCCACCTCTTCTTACTCTGTGGTATGAATCACTTCTAAATCAACCTCCTGACCATCTGACATAGTAGTCATGATCACTATCTTCACGTTCAACATTTTTTTTTGAAGTGGCCCCTTCCTCGGAGTATGCCACTGTTTCATTCTTAACCTGAATGTTCCATGAGCTATTTGCCACTGAACTACTGTCAATCCCTAACATAACTTTCTTGAGTTGAGTAGCCATCGCTTTAAATGTTAGATCACTTACTGTTACCTTTACAAGTTTCTCATTGTCTTCTGCCATATTCTCACTTCGCAAAACTCTGTATGCAAGTACCGGTTCAGGAAGAGATATTTTGAATGATTTCAACTGTGCGACCATTCTCTCAAATTCAATTATATAGTCTGTTATTGATATATCTGAATGTCTAGAATATCGCTCACAATTATCATAACACTGCTTGATTAGAATCTTCCTTAAATAATTCTTCCAATTTTGTAAGGCCATCTTCTTTATTCAATTCCTCCAAGTCCATTTCCAGAATGGCCTCTCTGGTTTTGCCTGTCAGGGAGAGAAATACAGTGGCTGCCAACTTCTTCTTCTCAATGCTGCATGCTGCTTCTCAATAGACCATTTCTTTCCACCATATACTATAATTCTCAGGCACTAAAGGTGGAGGGTTAACATTTCTTGTTGCCATTTTTGCAACTACGCTCTGCTACCAATGTTAGACGTAAAAAAGAAAGTTCTTACAAGGCAACTATATTCACAAAAAAATGTTTTTCTATTTCACTAGCACACCAGCGTTCATCCATTCACAGAACATGGCTTCCATTTCTCCAAAGTAAAAAACACAAAACGCCCTCTTTCATTTTATATAATGTGCATGGTCTAAGGGAGAACAAAATACATTAATGTTAACGTATATATATATACATATATATATATATAATATATATATATTTACGAGGGTTGTACCAAAAGTAATGCAAAAGCAGGCATAACTTTTTTTTTAGCTTACCTAGGTTGTTCAAATTTCACATGTTGGTAGAGTAACTCTTCTTCCTGTTCTTCTTCATTGTAGACAAATAGTGGGTTCCAAGCAGAAGCAACTTGCCGTCATTGAGTTCTTGACGAAGGAGGGGTGCAGACTGTCTGACATCCATAGAAGGCTACATGTTGTTTACGGAGATGACACCATTGACAAGAGCAATGTGCACAGATGGATGAAGAATTTAAAAGAAGGAGAAACCGGCATTGAATACAAATCACCCAGTGGGTGACCATCAACTGCGACCACTGACACGAATCGCCAGCGAGTAAACGAATTGATTCGCGCGGACAGACGAGTCACAATTCGTGATCTTCCTGCACAACTGGACTGTGCTCACAATGCATTAGAGAAGATGGTGGAAGACGTTGGGTATTGGAAAGTGTGTGCAAAGTGGGTAACTCGGCAGTTGACACCCGATTTGAAGAGGGGAATGGTGGAAGTCTGCTCTGATCTGCTGGAAGCGTTTAAAGCCAATGAAGACACGTTTTGTTTCCGATTAGGTGATAGGGGATGAAACCTGGTCGTATCTTTATGATCCGAAAACGAAGGCTCAGTCCATGGAATCGCGTCACAGCTCTTCTTCAAGGCCTAAGAAGTTCAAGAGCTAGTGATCGGTATAGAAATAACGGTGACTGTTTCAGGGGATGATAAGGTCGTCATTCTCCTTGATTTCCTGGAAAGTGGCTGTACGTTAAGTCATTCAAAAAGCTTAGAGAAGCCCTTAGGAGGAAGAGACTGAACAAGGATCTGAAAACGATCAACATTTACCATGACAATGCGCGACCACACGCATCTTTGGCGACAAATCAGGCAATCGGCAAATTGGACTCGTCAGTTGTCCCCCATCCACCGTACAGCCCGGATCTGGCACTCTCCAACTTATACCTGTTTGGTCCAATAAAGGACAGTCTTCGCGGACAATGATTTGAGGACACAGACAAGGCGAAAGTTTGCTGGGAAGAAGTGGGTAAAACAGTCCACACCTGATTTCTTTCAAAGAGGATTCCAGAGTTGGGTTCAACGATGACGCAAATGCATTGCTTGTGATGGACACTATGTTGAGTAGTACCTTTGTATAGAGGAATATTTACTCTACCAACATGTGCAATTTGAACGACCTATGTCAGTTAATGAAAAGTTATGCCCACTTTTGCATTACTTTCGGTAGAACCCTCGTACGTAAGTATGAGGAGAAATGGAAAGTGATTTTCGTACACAAACATATAATATATACAGATTTATATTTGTATTAATGTGTGCACCTATCTGAGCATAAATATGTTATTCAGTACTAACAAGGTACTGGAACTTTCTACCCTCTTCTACCCTCATCAGCTATCTGAAACTGGAAGACATATTACTAGGCGGTGTAAAGATGAAATTATTGTGAAAACGAAATATATAAATAAACTAAATGCAAAATTACACTAAAAATCGGATGAGAAACATCTTCGCGACGGCAGCGTGATGGTTTGATAGGATGATAGTTCGCATTTTATTTATCGACAAACTGCCTGATGTGTTCCTGGCGAGTTAAGTTAGGATATAGAGTTCAGCGATTATTTTTGTAAATTGTCAGCAATTATCGTAGACTTTGACTTTCTGGAGATTCTAATAAAATAAATACAGTGTGCAGCGATATATAAACCATTTTCCACTCCAGTAAAATAAAACTATTCATCAACTTATTACACTCCATCATTTTCCTTCTATAAAGTATTGCTTTCTTACTAAGGAACAAATTTATAGCAGACAGATAATTCATTTAGGTGACTTTCATGTCCTTCTAAAAAAAAATCAACATTTAAAGGGAAGGGAAATGTTTACAAATGGATATCGACAATGGATTACGGACGTTGTTGTCTGGCGAACTACGTTTAATGTACAGCACTCGTCGACCGAAGTAAATTGATTAAATAGCTCGATATCTAATTATATTTAAACACAACGAATAGTAAAGAAAATTTCCGATTGGTTAAGTTCAAAATATATGCGGAAAGAAAAATGCAAAAATTATTAATGTGCTATGAATCTCAACAATTATATTTCTCTTGCTTTACAATATAAATACGTTTCTGTTAATTTCCGGTTGTTTTCATGTGTTTTATTCTAATAGTTATTAGCTTTTGAAATAATAACTGACCGTCTAACCTAACTTGAGTATTTGATAATGAATGTAATTTCAGACAGGATGTGAATTCAATATCCTTTTGATTCTAATTTATATAATTTTATTTTTATTTTTTTTATTTTAAGTAACCCTCTAGTATGGTTTGTTATTTACATGCTAAACTATTACAACTTCATCTCATTTCATTTCATAATTAAATACTTTAAAATTTGCAAACTTGAGAAATGCTTCTCTGAAGAAATAACACACTTCTGATGAATAAATTGCCTGCAAATTCAACAAATATCTACACAATGTGTAGATATTTGGCTATATATCTCCTAATTATAGCTTAATTATTTTATGAAGCTTATGTGATAATTATATGATAGTGATGAAGTTGAATCTAACTTAAGAATAAATCTAATCATCTTACAGAAACATATCATACGTAAGTTAATCACATGAATACATCAAACTCACACGCTCTAGACACAGAACCACTCACACACACACACGCATATATATAGATCGAACATTAAAATAATATATTTTCTGTCCGGAGTCCTTCTGGTTGTACAGCGCATGTGCATAAACAAACTGAATTCAACCGAAAACAGAAACCGGGTCGTTAGTATACACTAAATTTATTACCACATGGTAAATGACTGGGAGACAACTTTTCCCTTCTACAGAACCAACAAGAAAAGCAAGATATAAAACGATTATTTTCATTTAATTACAATAAGAAATGTGCATGAGATGCTATGTATCCAATGACCAATTACCAACACTCAGAGATTAAGTGTTTTGGTGGAATGGGTGTTAATATATAATATATATCAATGGTAATTTACAAAAAAACAAAAAAAACAATAGCAAACAGTAAAAAGTCGTATGTACCATCATAAAAGACAAAAGCTATTGGTAGGAAGTAACGGAAGGAAATCTGTGAGATGAAATTACGGTGAGAGATAGGTGAAGTGTGTGGTTCATGTGCAATCTCGCAACATTTGTAGAAATCAAAACCGGCTATGCTACATCAGCTTATGCCAATAAGCGGTATGGGTAAACGGCTTCACATGGTATTCAAACGGTCACCCATTTTCTGACCATAAATTGCTCACGCCTGCAAATATTGTGAAAGAAAAGTTCCTTTTTTCTCCTCTTGGTCATTATTCTCCTATATATTGTGTCCATTCATAGCTAAAAGACATTACTAATTGGTCAGGTGTGCGTATATGGAAGTTAGAGTCATATAAGTAATCGAATTTATTGATTTTGTTGATGAGGAACGTACATATGGTTCATACAATGTATTAGCTGTGGGTATACAGTACTGACAAGGCCAGGCTCGCTGAATCACTGGAAACTTCACTCTCTCACTGCCGTTACATTGATATAACCAACAGTAAATTCTATATTTTTCTATATACGGTAAAAAAACGAAATCAATAAATGATTTGCCGTGGAATGAAAATGAAATAGTATCGATGTTTTACTGACTTCAGTACCTCCATCTGTAAAATAAAAAAAGAACATTATAGAAACCTTTCGGTTGTTACCATCGATTATATGCAAGACTTTAAAAAAAAATTGAGTTAAAGGGAATGTTGGGAGGTTAAGTATTCAGATAAATGGTAGCATTTTGGCTGAATAGGCCTATTAAAAACACTGACGAAACGGTATACCGCGGGCATTAGTTCTGATGATCCAATGTATCATAGTTCAGGGTATCATTATGATTTCACTCCTCCTGCCAAAACAGAGATCAGTCTAATACTGAGGTTGATTATAATCCTTCCCAAAATGTCCGGCCTTTTGCCAATGAGAGAAATTATTATTAAAAAAATAAATTATTGTTAAGTAAATGATAGTTTATGTCTTACAATAATTAGTTTCGACTCACTTTGTACTTAGTCTAAATGTCACTGGCTTTACGTTGCATTTTCTATCTTCTAGCTTCTGAGTTCAAATCCCACTGAAATCAACTTTGCATTTCTTCATTCCGGCGTCAATAAATAAAGTACCAGTAAAATACTGGATCAATTTATATTCCTCTAATGCATTCTGGTTGTGAATGGAATTATAATAGAAGACTAAATATGGATTGATAAAATAAAAGAAATATTGACTGGGATCCACATAATGAAACATACACACACCACTTCCCTCAGAGAAAATTGACGTTATATTAATCAAAACAAATCAATATATTACAGTTTTTGTTTAGACTCAGTTTAGATGTTTCGGCCATGGTTATCAAGTCATTTGTGTCCTTTCATTTCGATACTGTTCAAAATTATATATTATTTCTTGCATTCTTTTACTTGTTTCAGTTATTGGACTGCGGCCTTGAAGGGTTTTAGTCGATAGAGATCGCCCACAGGTCTTATTATTTTAAAGTCTGGTACTTATTCTATCGGTCTCTTTTGGCTGAACCGCTAGTATGGGACATAAAAAACAAGTCAAAAACGGTAAGTGACAAACACAAACTCACACACATATAGATACATAGACACAAACACACACACACACACACACACACACACACACATATATGTATATATATATATATATATATATATATATATACA
>JAOPJM010507969.1:0-10823 GCA_027124095.1 Muusoctopus leioderma | reverse complement strand
ACTACTACTACTACTACTACTACTACTACTACTACTACTACTACTACTACTACTACTACTACTACTTTCTTTATTGGTCACAATACTCAACGTGTCATACAATGGTGGTTACAAAGCATTACATGTGGGGATGTACAAATACATAATGAAAGGTGGGTGCCACAAAAACCTAATAGAATATAAAGACAGGTTAAAATATTAGTAAAACAAACAAAGGTAACTCCAAAAGGAGTGAGGAACCGCCACCTAGGTAGGATCATGGCAGCCCGCAACTTTGACCACCTTCCGCTCCAATCACTTTTTGCATCCTGCTACTTACAAATTTGCCTGTGGCCGGTTTCGGTCAAGACGCGAGGACTCACTCGTTCATTGGCAGCTCAACTTTAGCCGTTGATAGACTGTTGGTGTGGTTCTCACCAGCAGACTATCATTTTAGGGTTCGATGTATTCATCCCCGATCTTCTATTTCAGCACAGGATTCCTCTTGTCATACAATAGATCCATCAGGTTCTCATTTCTAGTTCGGCTAACCGTGAAGCTCAGGTACTCCTGGGTTAAGGGCACCTCTTCGCGAGGGGATTTTATCACCCTACTTCAATTTATTCTACGCTCATTCTTTTTTCTCCTTGTTTCTTTTCTTAATGTCCCCGACGGTTTCCCACCTTTCTCCAGATCTATCTCCTGCCCTTCGCTACAAGAAGATGGGGTGGAATTGCTGATCAGAGCATCTGTTTCTGCTCTGGACATTCTAGGAGCTGCGACCGATGGTGTTATGGAAAGCAGCAGCAGCAGCAGTAGCAGCAGCAGCAGCAGCAGCAGAAGCAGCAGCAGCAGTAGCAGTTGCAGCAGCAGCTATAGTTATCACCTCAGGGACCTGGTGTTGTCACCGCTTCTGCTGCTGTTTATCGCCCTCCTTCTTTCGTTTTCCTCGTCTTCTGGGCAGAAGACACCTAAGTGACCTTTACTACCACACGTGTCTTCATCTCATCTCTGCACCACCAGGCTAATTGACCTCCTCTCTGCTCCCACAATGTAGTATAACGTTCAGATATGCTTGTGGTGTTTGAGGATCATGTAGACCCCACCCGATTACATGTTGTTGCGCGTCATCTTCAGCTCATCACCTGCCCGTACTGTGCCGCAAAGGCATACCACTGTCAATGGCCTTGAATCTTGTTTTTCTCTTGGTCACGTACTGCGGCACCCTCTTATGGGCATACGTTTAGCACACGACCTCTGCCTAACTTATCGTTTAATCCTTAGTTTTTATTAACAAGCATACGCTTCTAAACACCCAGCCCCGTTCGAGGAAGCATACCTCCTGCCATACATCAACCAGGGCTCCCTTTGATTCATCTTTCGACGGCATACGGAAACCTTCGTCTTTTGAAAAAACAGATGTATGTCATGTTCCTCCCTTGCCCTTTCTTGGGTAAATTTCTCAGGTGTCTATTGCGTCATACCACTTACATTTTATTTTGCTTGGAGCTGACTCATGTCTACAACCTTCCTTTGACTCACAACAATAGTAAAAGATAAGCTGCTGTTGTTGTTAGTGCCGTCGTTATTGTTTACATTGTTTATATTATTTCATAATTTAAGTTGACATGTTGACCACTTTTTGGGAGGATTTTCAAGTTGTAACTGCAAATATTTGTGCCTGAACCGGATATGTCATGTTTTTTATGTCTATCTACTTGCTATGAATTTTTTTTAACAGAATGTCTTTGTATTTGCAAAAGATTCGAGACTGCTACTACCATTGTGGCTAGCGTAGCCTCTCGATACCACCGAGGTAATTGTGAACCATGAATAAACAATACAGATGGCTACCGTGCAAAATCATATACACAGTTAAAAACAATATTTAGACGAAATTTTTCTTCCGCACCAGGGTAATGGGTGGACGTTAAAGAATTCCAAATCCTTTTGTTGGTAAAATTAACCAAAAAAACCAAAAAACAAAACGTTTTGTCATCAAGTATTCCCGGAAGAAATCAAGGAACCATATACTAAGTGGGAGCTCTGTAACACGGGATTTCATGGCAAACAGCAGCAGCAGCAATACCACCACCAGCAGCAGCATCAATACCACCACCAGCAGCAGCATCAATAATGATGTTGATGATGATGATGATCATAGTGATAATAATAATTCTTTCTAACATAGGCACAAGGCCAACAACCATAGTACTTGAATCGTACTATATTTCAACGACCCCGGAAGGATGAAAGGCAAAGTTGACCTCAGCGGGATTTGTACTCAGAGTGCAGTGAGCTAGAACGAATACTGCAACGCATTCTAATAATAATAATAATAATAATAATAATAATAATAATAATAATAATAATAATAATAATAATAATAAAAATAATAATAATAATAATTTCTTTTATTATTTTAAATGTTACTTACTATAATTATGAAGCTGATGGTGAAAATTATTCGAAATTAATTAAAACAGCTCAACTATTTGATCAGTTATTTGAAACCTTATAAACAGTTTAAAGAAATATCAATTAAAGAGAGTTCTTAAAATGATTTCAATTTTAGATAACCTGAGATCTAGTGTGAGGTCATAGTTAGTATGTGCAGTTTACGCAGAAATGTATTTAGTTAGAAAGTAGGTAAGATCAGTTCATTTAATAACTTCTATTTGTTTAACTCTTCCTCTTTGTAACTTCCTATTTTTAGTATAGTGTGGGTAGTTGGGTTTATTAATAAAAACCTAATGTGTTTAACATCTTATACCTACGCATATTACCAGTCATTATATGTATTACATGTGTTCCCTTAACCTAGTTAAATAGACTAAGATCCATCTCCAGTACGTAGCACAATCCGTCTCATTAGGTGCGCTTTAACAGAAATTCATTGAATATCTCATGTTGGTTATGAAAATGCTGCCATGGGGCTGAGGAGACAACGAGAAAGAAAATAGACCAGAGAGTATCGGATGACATACCATAGAGAAATATCCTCAACTGATCAATCATAAATAATTGCCCATGTAGACATGGGATACACAACTAAGAGTTTCTGGATGGGGAAGAGTTGATACAGTTCAATATGGTAGAACATGCGTCAGTATGTGAATCATCATATATGTGTGATGATTTGAAACCAGCGCTGCAAGAGGGAGTACTATCTTCGCAGCTCTTGTAGATGAACTATAAATGTCAAAGCCTAAGGGTGTATTCAGTGACTGTTATTACGGAATGGAACACATATGAGGATAAGATGGACTACTAGACTACCACTTGACAGCATTATCAATAATAAATGCCTTACTATTCACTCCTTCTCTACTAGAGATATCAAGTGGGGAAATACTGCCACCTGAGTAGTTGACCATTTCCAAATACACACCAGCTCATGTATTTATGGCTGTCCGAATGCCGTAATCTATAGTTGGTGACATTGTGAGCTTCCATTTAAAAAGTTGTATACTTGACAGTTAAATATGTCCTTAGTATAGCATACTTAGTTGCACAGATCGGTTGGCGCAATCTATCCTCCGCTAGTAACACTATGTGTGGTCTGTTTGAAAACCTGATGTTAGTACGGAGTTCATAAACGTGGATATACTTTTATATGAGTCACGGAATACACCCTTAGGCTTTGACATTTATAGTTCATCTAAAAGAGCTGCGAAGTGAAGCATTACTGATGACTAAATCGGATGTTTGTTGTGTAATACATAAGTATTGAAGCATGATTCATATTAAAAAATATGATAGAAGTGTAGTTGATATAGTATAGCATAAAGGAAATAACTAAATCTCATTTAGTTCAACTGCTTGATATCCATTTCTATATTATAACAACTGTTTCATGGCTTTGGAGATGTATAGGTTTACATACAGTTGGAGAATATTTTAGCAGCATATTTCTTACCTGACCACAATCTATTCAACTTGTTAGGATTCTCGGTATATTTGTGCGAGAAACTGAAAATGACAGTCTTTTAAGGTCTCAGCAATCTACATATTTATCTATATATCAATGATAACTAAGCGTATGAGAGCTGTACAGTAAAAGCAGAAATAATAATAACAATTTCAAATGCCTTCAAATGACTTTTGTTTTATATTTAGATTGGAAATTTAGATTGTTTCTCATAGAATATGTTTGTCTGACAAATAAGAATAATAATACAACTAGAAAAGAAAAACGTTAAACAAAATGTATATCGTAAATGACTGCACCAAGAAGTGATATCACAACTTAATTTATACCACGAGGAACTTACAAAATGTTGTTATTTAGAATAGCCTTATGAAAACGTCAGGTATTCTTAGACAGGCTTCTATACTCAAAACCAATGGTATGAATATGTCTCCATACAATGAATAGAAAGAATTAATTTTTTAATTTTATTTTTGGTGGAATTATTACGATTTATGGAACTGATATATATGTAAAAGTATTAATCGAATTCATCCATAATTACCGCAACTTTATGGTTTTAACTACTGTATTAAATTGTTTCATCCGGGGAGATATTTTTTCTAGAAAACCTCGGAATGATTTTCATAGTTATCCAATTTTATTCTGAAATGCCACGTATAAATATTTCTAAATTGTTTTAGAATTCCTGTTATTACCTGTTATATTTCAAGAGACTACTTTGTTAGTATCTACCTGTGTTTTTATATTTTTTGTTATAAACATGCTGACTTTAGGACATACACTCGTGGTTGTAAAAACACTTTTGTCAATTACAATGTACTTGGTATTTAAATTACGTATTTATTAGCTGCTGACGGATATATTAAGCTCATACCTACATAGTTGTAATTGTTTTCCTTAGGTATCTGTATTTTAACATGTCTCCAATTAAGTGTCTGGCATTTATTCTGATAAGTGCCTTAGTGGTTTTATCGGCAGCTTTCTATAAAATTAACCTTACACCTGACTGATACTTCAATCAGGCTGATGTATATTTCAATTGCTGCTTATTCTAGACATGTTACATTATAGGCTTTCTGGGAACAACCAGAACATCGACACATAGAATACAGTTGTACACTTATATCTGCTAAGATAATTGTATTTAGTTCCATTTATACTTATCCCCCCTTAAGTAGTTAACATTCTTAAAGCCAAACTCGTGTTGAATTATATTGACAATTATTCAAGAAATATTATGTATTAATAGTTTCACACCTAATTCTAACATTGGTGAACAATTTATGCCAGATACCATGCTTCTGCTGCATTCCGTTTTCACCTAGTTTACACTAATGCTACAGAATAGTACGGCCTTCCGCCAATGTGAGAAATCAAATCTTCTTAATGCTACTTTAACAAGTGCTTACACTGATTGAACTAACAGTAATTATGAAAAAAGCATATGACAGAAAATAGTTATACTGGAATATTCATGATGCATGTTATCTAAATAATACTGGCCGAAACATGTTTTGCTGTCATTTAAGCTGTTCTTTATTATCCTGTAGTTGTTTTCCTATACATATCTAATGTTTCTCATATATTCAATATCTGCATTGAGAGAAGTATAAAACCATTTACAGTCAACCACAAGGCTTCTCAAGTGAAGGGCACATCTGTGATTTTCATAACATGAAGGTAACGAGAGCTAACCCTTCTGTACGTTAGTATGGTGGTGTCTCAATGGAGCCTTTAATATGGAGGAATTAAACTCATCTCAGCAACACAAACCAATGATATTATCATTAATCTTTTATTACTTAACAAGTTGTCTAAAAGACTATAATAAATTTAACCATTGGTAGAAATGGAAACAAACCATTTTTACTCAACAGAACATGTGCTATAGTATCTGCATAAACCAGGATACGACAGGCTAGGTAGATGAGGGAGATATTGACATCCAGACCCCTCAGCGTCTTAGCACAGAGATCCGACCATATCTGCCTCCTATCGTTTCGTAAATGTATTGGACTTGTCAGCCATCTCAGACAAAGCATCCGCAATATTCTAAGCTATGGGTAATGTCATGTTCATCTTCCATATATATGGACGGACAAAGAACAATGAAATAATGGGAGAAAATAATTATATATATTCTGAAATAAATTCGGTTAACTTTATATGCTGAAATATGCAGGAGACACATGAAGGATTTCAACTGTCTAGAGTTAAACTTTATTTTTAATTTATGAAGCTTAGGCTCATAAATGAACGCATGAAATAAATTCATGTGTTTCTTATTGCCAGTAACCATTCACAAACAAATCCAAAGAATTACATATATTAGCACTCAATACTACTATTCAATAAGTTTATATACCAATGTTACCTTTATATATTAAAGACGCCCATCATAACAAAAAGATGTACATACTCTGATATAAATACAATAAGTAAACAGACGTACTACACGGATATAGTGAAAATGTATAAACACATGTTGTAGACATTATGGGAAACTGAAAAATAATATCAATAAATGAATGTATGAACAGTAACTATAATTCTCTATAATATCGACAATGCCCTGTGAATTGCAGAGGTGATATAATGAACGTTCCTCGAGTACATGCTTTACTTAATATTGTTATAGTTCTAACGGAAGTGAAAATTGTTTTCAACTACTAATAAGAATCTATTCACAGACTTATTTCTTCAGTAACTTACCACATTTAATCAACATATAAACAACTGATGTAGGCCTGAGGTGTCAAGTTTATAGAGTACACAGTAAACACTAAGAGATACTACTTCCGGACTCAATGGCATCGTCAAATGAAATGAAGTGCAAAGAGCTGTGATTGTGAATCAAAAGTATATCTAGACATAGAAACAAAACTCAATTCTATTTTAATCGACATATGGTCTATTACTAACCAAACTATTGGTGTTCTATACAGTTTTCTGGAACTGTTGATAAATAATGAAATAATTTGTATTTCTCTATTTTGGGAGAGTCAATCTGCCAATGTTACGCACTTGTAGTAGTTCTCTTTTGTATTATCAATTAATTAAATATTTAATTGATTTGTCAAAGTCTTTCCCAACACAACTGTGTCCGTTTCAGTGCTCATTTTCTCTGTTGACTATGTTTTTGTGTCTAATATATATATATATATATATAATTGGTTTGGTGGTAGACGTCTATGTATTTATAATAGTGAACCTTCGTGTGAGTACGTAAGTGTGTGTGTTGCTGTTGTTTTTGTTTTTGTTTTCCTATTCTTTCTAAGTCGCGAACATTCAATCATTTCAAAGGCTTACTCTATTTGGGACCATATTATTCAATGCGTCCTTCCTTTACCAAAACTCTGATTTTAGGAAGATTTTGTGGTTTAAAAGGTTGATCATATAGAGGCTACCTAATTGGTACGTTGCTGCACTTTCTGTTGCTGTTGTAGTTATGTTGGTTATAGTTGTTGTTACTGTTGTGGCTGCTGATACTATTGTTGTTTCAATGTTTTCTGTTGTTGATGTTGTTCCTCTTGACATTTGGTTCTGGCTATGTTATATTTCTTAGTATACCTGTTGTTGTAACTACGATAATGTTATGTTTCATGCTCGTGTAGAACATGGTGTTATTGATAAATAGATTATATTTAAACGATTTGTCCGTATAAAAATGTGATGTGTTCGTGCTTTTCGCAGCCATCCCTCCAAGACCGGGGTGATTAATGTAATTCATGTTCTTCGTGAATATCTGTAAGATGACAGATGCTGAAAAGAACTCTGGCTACGGGGAAAATTCCAGATGGTTTACATTCTGGGCAGAAAGAACTGGATGAAGTGGGCAGTATGTGCACGGAGAAGGGACAACATATAGTTGAGAAGAGGAGGCAAATGATTCAGGTGTGTCCAAGAAGAGTTGGCTCCAGATCAGCCAACTCTGCGGAGTAGGAACCACTTCAGTAGCATTAGATGATGCATGACTTGGAGACAGCACCTGTATGGGCCAGATGTTGGAGAGTGTAGGTGAGCGATTGGATATTAATCACTCTCGTCCTTTTGGGGATGCCTTCTATGATGTTGTATACGTAGTAGCAGCACTAGTCTAGCCTTCTAGAATAGATGAAATCGATATAACAAAGAACTCAAGCATGTAGAAATGTGGAGATATAACATATACAGCATACAACTGATGACGTCTCGGGAAATTATTTGAAGAATTCATGCCCAGTATTGCTTTCCTACTACCTTCCCCCATCATGATGCAGTTGAACACCTTTTGCGAGATATCAGTGGTTTATGCAGAAAATATTTCTTATTACAAGTTATACGAACTGAAGTATTTGAGATTTAAGCGTCGAGACTATGGATACTAGTGGTATTGCATGACAGACCAATGCCAGTTATATTGCCAAGTTGCCTCTCGAGTGACATTGCATTTCAGTCTGTCAGCAAGTTTTCATTAATAAACTGTCTTTAGATTTATGGACTAAAATATATATTTTCTTCGTTTTGAATACATTAGAGATTTTGTTGATATATATATTTCGCTGTTATTCATTGAAGACAATGTTACTCCATAGAATCTTCCTCGCTAATACAATATGTTAATATTGTTCTGAGTAGAATATATAAATTACTATTCAGTTCTTTACATATCTTTCACAGAAATACTAATGATTTCTATTTTAATTCCTAGCAAATGCATTCATATTTACAGATATTCGTTACTGCTGTAATTGAGTAACATTATTTGCGGCTTTGCCAGTGGATAATTAAGAACAAAGTATTCACATATTTCGTACCCTTTAGACAATTCATTTACAACATTTTTTCTAATTGATGTAGACAAGACATTTTGTAAAATGTATTAAACTAATGGCTAACAATTACTAGGATTCAGCGATTTGTTACATTGGGGGAAATGTCTACATGCGTAAACGTTTGTCAACGCACTGCTTTTTTTATACACATTCTAAAATTGAGTAACTTCCACTCATTTTGGTGGAGAGTTATAGATGTAGACGATATAATCCTCTCTGTTATTTTACCGGTACTTATTTTAATAACCGTGTAAAGATGAAAGCAAAACAAATGTCTACCTTGGCGGGAATATGACTGATAACATAAACGGACATATCGATTCTACTATCAGATAAACTGATACAACTAATAATACTTCAAGTGTCAAAATGTATGAGATTATGGTCATACGATTATGGTCATACGATTATGTTTTCGGACTATTAACGTATTTAGTAATAAACAATATTTTAATATTTACATCTACACTGCATTTCGATCGGTTTCATAATTAATCAATAACACTGAGTGACAACAAGTCTCTCAAAAGTGTGTTGATGGGTGCTCTAAGTGTACTTTTGTATGCTGAATCTCAATATCAATTCAGTTATTCCTATCAGGCTTAGTTTTCTCGTGAGGCTGTGTATATTTTCCCTCATTTAGCATAATCACGACATAGAAAAAAAATAATGTATTATATTCATTTATATGAGTATAATTAACGATTTGAATAGTAATACGTTTACATTAAACTTTATGTAAAATTAGAAAATTTATTAGGTTGAGAAGAAGGTATTGATAATATCGACAGGATACATTCGGTCAGGATAGCAGACTCCACACTTTGAAACCTCTTTGAATCTGTTCACACAGGTGCCTAATGTCTGTGTGTAGTTCAGCTTCAAGTCAGTTTGCATGTGAATTCCAGTGTTAGTAGCTACTATGTTTTCTCCCTGTGTTAATTTTACACCTGAGTTGTTTTTATGTAGTTGCTTCGTATTGTCGCGGAATTGTCGTTATCAGCCTACTTCCTATTGCAATCTATGCAGTGATCCCACATCAAAATATCAGTAATATAACTTTAAACCATTAGTAAAATAAATACGCTATGAACTTTATATCGTGTGTAAAGTGGATGATCACGACAAGAGTTTGGCCCCTCAAATCTGTTGTGTGACATTTGTGAGTCTACTAACAGTATAAGTAAACTGCTCATGCCATATGCCCTTTGTTATTCTTATGATTTGAAGCGAAACAAAATATCACATAACAGACTCCTATTTCTGTATTGTGAGTACAAAGAACTCATTTCAAAAACAAAGTGCTTAATTAAATACATTTAGCTACCGCCTGCAAAGAGTGAACGGGCCTACTCTGAGCATGTGCCTGTAGACCGGGAAATAACAAATGGGAGAAGGCATTTGCTCTTGTTTCTCAGGTTGATCCAGGTTTTGTGGGGTTTCCTTGATAAGCCTTAAGTAGCTGTCTCCACAATTGGGGACTTAATGTGTTTGGTATTTTTCTCGTTACCTCTTGTTTATGTTATTTTTCTTTTACTGCTAACAAGGTCAACTTTGCCATTCATCATTCGGTTATCGATAAAATAAAGTACAAGTCAAGAACCGGGGTTGTTGACCTTATACCTATGGTAGAAACCAGGGCGGGCAGTTGGCAGAATAGGTAAGGCGTTGGACAAAAAGGCTTGCACTATTTCTTCCGGCTGTTTACATTCAAATATCACCGGACCCAATTCGCTTTTCATCCTTCCGGGGTCGATACACAAAGTACCAGTCAAGTACTGGGGTCGATTAATTCTACTTACATCTCCTGTAAATGTCTGGCCTTCTGTCAATATTAGAAATAATTATTGTTATTATTATTAATTTCTGTGTCTTGTTGTTCTTATAACCTTTCTTTACTTCCTCGTCCTCTACTACATCTTTTTTTCTTTTTCTTATTTTATTCTACTACGCAGTTTTTCATTTAACTGGAATAAAACAAAACGGAAAAATATACAAAGTGGTCATTACAGACATAAACGTCCCGCAATTATTTCGTTTTTCTACAAGAGTGAATACACATTTAGCATGTGAATATGATTCAGACAAGATGATAT
>JAOPJM010507450.1:0-10825 GCA_027124095.1 Muusoctopus leioderma | reverse complement strand
AGATATATTCTGAACACCATCTTAATAATGAAAAATTTAGTTATTTTACTAAATCCTCCCCAATTCTTGATTATTTTAGAAATTAATTGAAACACATAAGCAGTGTGTTTCTTTAGAAATATGGTAACAAAAGGGTTAAAGCAAATGATTGTGGCAGGAAAATATTAAGGTTTGATGAAATAAAAATTGAAAAGTTGAATGCTGCAAAATATTGTTTTAAATACAAGGTGAGGCAGAAGTGAGATGTGTTCACAACTTCTAGAATAAATAACTTCTAGAAATAATTGTGTATTGACTGCCCGGTTACTTCTGCTTCACCCTTTATTTTAGAAAGACAGGGACAGATTATGAAGTCAATAAAGTTCATAGACAATGATATCATGGAAGTGGCAAATTTCATAGTAAATATTTACACATTAGATTTTATAGTTAATTATTGCTTGGTAAAAAGTAAACAAAATTATACCAGAACATGTTAAAAAATAATTTTTTTTTTTTCACACAAAAATGAGTGCTATTGCCTTCTTAATACAATTGGAATTGTATTTTGTTACTATTAGCAAGATAGCTTCAAACATGTTGAGGGCCAGGGTGGGGATGGAAAGAAGTAGCAGCAGCAGCAGGGCCGGTTTGAAAAAACAAAAACAGCAGATATTCATTCATGAAACCTTTTTAGGCATTAGAATGGAAGACAAAATATTTTTGAAACAACAGTCAGAACAATATGGTTTATAACTGAAATGCAGTCATTTAACACTAATTAGAGATTCCCACAGTGGAGTAAATAACAAAAGCTTTAGTTTAAATTATATTTACAGATGTTGCCCCCTAAAATAAATGGCAATATGTACTGTTCTTGCTTCACTTTCGCAAAATACTTTGGATATAGAATTTAACAGATCCACAAACAGATTAGGGCTTTTTTAAAAACAATCTATCAAGATGGTAAAAAAAGAAAAAAAAAAAAAAAGACTACACGCAGGCATGGCTGTGTGGTTAAGAAGTTTACTTTGCAATCACATGTTTTCGGGTTCACTTGGTGCTTGTTTGTTTATGTCCTGTAACTTAGCAGTTTAGTAAATAGAGGCTGATAGAATAACTACCAGACTTTAAAAAAATAAAAATACTGGAATCGATTTGATTGACTAAAAACCCTTTAAGGTGGTGCCCCAGCATGACTGCAGTCCAATGACTGAAACCAGTAAAAGAGTATCAGAGTAACAAAAGTAAGTAAAAAAAACAAAAAAACATTTAGACTTGGAGCAAATGTGAGTCTTTTCAGTAGAAACCCTTGATAGATTATTGAACTTCAGTTCAATTTAGCTTTTTATAAGCACTTCATCACCCTATTTAAAATCAAGCAGAACAAGAGAGAGATTAAATTAAGTTAAATTAGACACTTTAGTAACACAAACCCAAGAAAATGTGCCCAGAACTGCTCGTGGGAATTGAACTACACATTTGCTGTATACCATACGGCAAGTAATAACCACTACACCAAAGCACCCCTGGCACATTTCCTCCACTCAAATTAGCATCTATAAAGTGTCTTTATGCCAGGTACACACTGCTACCTATCTCGTCTCTCACACAAAAGTCCTCAGTATTTTATAGCTGCTTAACCTAACTGGATATAGCTAAGGTCTTTTTTGTTTTTCATATTATTTCTATTTATTATATTTAACATAGATTTTCGCGTAATTTTCACTTCTGAAAATTCTGTTTCATGAATGAAACGACCTGAAAAATGCTGTGTTACATGAGTGAATCAACTCCCAGGATACTAACATTAGTAGATGACAAAGTAAGCGGTTAAGATTTTTGATCATAAATAAATCTTAAATTAAATTAAATTAGATACTTTATGAACACAAACCCAAGAAGGAAAAAAATGTGCTCAGAACTACCCATGGAAATCGAACCATGCATCTGCCGTATAGATTCATGAGGAAGTTAGTCTGAAAACATAGAACTTAATATCTTTTCTGCTTTTACTCCTTGTACTAACAATTTACCCCTTGTAAAGGGTTGATGTTTGTGGTGACAGCAATCCGTAAAAAGGTTGGTAAAGGTTATTTTCTCTGTGATTCAAATACCTGTTATTAGACAGGAGTTTAAGGCAGTGGATTGGCAGAATCATTAGAGTGCCATAACTAAATACTGTAGAGCATTTTGTCCGACACTCTACCGATTCTGCCTTAATAATAATAATTTCTCTATTAGCTACAAGGGTCCAAAGACATTGGGGACAGTACAAAGAACGGGATACAACAGTGGAACTCTACATTGAGTAAAAACAAAATATCAAAAACCAATAACAAAAAAATAAAACAAAGAAAAGTCCCTAATAGAGGGGACAGCTAACTAGGGCCAATTAAGGAACCCCACAGATCCATGATTACCCTGACTACCAAGAACAAGTACCCTCTCCTAACTGTCGTTTCCTGTCCTACAGGCACATGGTGAAAGTAGGTCTGTTGACTCGGGCCATGTTTGCCACTTTCAACAAATTTACTGGGGGAGCGGGGGGCACCTCCTTCACCACCCTCACCAAGTGAAACTTGAAAATGTTGATGTGGGCTTGGCTGAAGAGGAAAACGTGTGTCTCCAGTCCTATCAATTACATCCACCACACAACCTCTTTCACCAGACACCGGAAGACTCTCTGCTCTTCCTGGTCAACGAAAGGCAGGTGGGGAGGAGGGTGACCTTCATGATTGACTCAGCTGATAGCTGAATCCTTCTTACATGCAATAACAGCTGTTCAACAAAACAACACAGATCAGCAATGTTCAGACACTGAACAAGTATGTGCAGAATGGTTTCATCGCTCTACACACATCTCAGACAGGACCAGCTGATGACATTTCCATGCCTGTAGTTTATCTTGAACTGGCTATCCATAGTTACTGGTTTGAAAGTTCTCCAGACCAGCCAGTTGATGCCCAGTGTTTCACTGAGAACATCGTTGCTCTTCCCCACTGCTAGTCTTCTATAGAATGCTAGCGTGAAAGTTCCACCAACCTCATTGCCCAACTGGCAGAGGGCTGGGAGCACCCGACAAGATGCCAGGCACCCAGTCTTGGCCTTCATTTGACTTAGCTTATCTTCAGATGGAGCTGTAGTCCTGTGTGGGGAAAACGTGCCTGACAAAGGGTGACTACACGTGCCCACTGTCTTGGAATCTTTGTAGATGCTGCAGCCTCAGCGCATCATCAGCCACAGCATACTGAGCCCTACGTCCCTTCCACAAGAAGTGACAGAGTAGACGCTACAATCTGGTTAGATGAAAACTAGGGCAAGGCATGACAGTCAGGTGGTAATATATGATGGACACAATGTACGTGTGCATCACCTCTACCTGACCTATCAGGGATAACTTCCTCTCAGCCAATTTCTGAGTGAGACTGGTTACCCTGCCCATAACCTCATCCCAGTTCCTATCCACCTGGAGGCTTGGACTGAACCAGACCCCACACAAGCTGTTTGACGGTATGGATTTACATCTCCAGGTGCTAAGCTGCAAGCCCACAAACTTCTGTCACTGCTTTGTATTCCTTTAGAATGGTGCCAACCATCTTGACTTCCATGGTGTCCAACACCATTATGGTGATGATGTCTGCATATGCTGCCATAGCTCTCCCGCACCCTGTTTGAATAGGATGCCCCTCAAAACCTCCAGTTTCCACAGTTGAGGCTTGAGTCAGTACATACAGAAGGGATGAAAGAGGACACTCTTGATGCACCAAGAGCGTGATTTGAAATTGTTCCGATTGGTGGCCATTTAGTCTGACCACCAAGCACCTTCTCTACGATGTATCACATGAGGTAGAAGTTGTCGTGGATAGATCTGCTCAGGATTGCACAAGTCTGTACTTTCCCAACCATACTACCAATGACAAGTCCCAGTCTCTTTGCTAGCACTTTTAGCCAAAATCTTAAACTCTAAATTCAACAGAGTTATGGGTTAGAAATTATCCTTTTTGAAACAGCACTGCCACCTTGCCTCCTGATCCAGGCCAACTAGGAGATGCATACACCTAGTAGCCATAGAAGATGGGAACGAAAGCATATGACCCGGAAATCCTGATCTCGCTAATGGCTATCACATCTATAACTAGTGACCTGAGGTTGTTGAGCAAGTGACCTTGCTTCCAAGGAGACCCCAAGCCATGTACATTTATTCTTCCTTACCTTAGTCTTGTGGAAGGGTGGGTAATCCGGCCTTTTCAGCAGGGTGGGGCTCCTTGAAAGGCTCTCCCAGAAGTCTTTTATTTGCTATTGCCTGGCAGTCCCACATCATTTGGGAACTTATCCCTCATTGGTGTGTAAACATCTAGGGATATCCTCACCAAGCATTTATTCGATAGAGGTTTGAATGTGATCCCTTCAAAGTGCCCCCCCCCTCCATTTGTGTGTTCTTGTGCTGTGTTATGTAAACCTCCAGCTCCTTGTTGCTTTTGTTCACGACAGTGGAGTTTTGTATTTGAAAATTTAGTTGTCATTGTTGTGGGTTTGGTTGTTCTTGCTGTTGTGATGGTTGTGCTGGTAAGTGGCTGGTTTGTTTGGCTCTCATCTTGTTTACTTTTCTATTTTTGTTTATAGTGGGGCAATAGTCATTGCTGTATATTTTTTATTTTTTCGCTCCTGTGCTGGTGGTTTACCACATTCCAGCTTCCCCCTCATTCTCCTTGTCATTTAATGAGGAGTTGGAGGGAGACTGGGTGATGGCTGTGTATGTGTTTGTGTCATTTGTGTTGGTGTTGGTGTTCTGAAAGGTAGGGCACTCCTTTGGGGATTTCCTGTTTCGAAGAGGGTGGTGTTAGATACCTTTAATTTCTTGGTTGCAGTTTTTGTTTTTGCAGCTGCTGTTGTTGCTGTTGTGATTGTGGTGTTGGGAGCAAGGGGGTTTTCACCCCTCTTGGTGGTTAGTGCTACCACAAGTGTAGCACCTGACTATCCTACCCTCTACCACAGCTCTTATTGGATCCCCACACTTCAAATAGATGAGGTCAGGGATCTTTGCCATGTTCTGTGGGGTGAGCAGCATCTGCACTTCTATTCTTAGCTCCGACCAGTTTTTGTAGGGAGTGGATTTCGAGCTGATTACTTCCCCATGCTCATCCAAGATCATAATAAAATATTTTATATTGATTCCTGGTGGCACATTTGTGAAAGTAACCTTAATTATTCTCTACCCCATATAAGACGGCAGTAATAAATATTCATTGGCGGAACATGTATGCCTTGGTTATTTTCCTAGCCTCCTTGATATCGAGGCATATGACCACCACCACACCATATTGTCTTGCTTTCCTCACCTGTCATATAAAACCCCACACTTTCTGCATACACTTTTCTGCTTGTGCTGGAGTAAGGTTGTCAAACCTCCTTGTATTTATCTATATCTCCAAGGTCTTTCGTATATTTACTTTTTCTGCTTCTGGCAGTTGGAGCAGGTTTGACCCTATTAAACAGGTTTTTATGTTTCGGCCTGAAGTCCTCTTTGTCTGTTAATGAATGGTCAATCTATGTTTGGGTGACGGTTGCAAAAGACATTGTTTTATCTGTGTTTATGGGGACATCAGCAGCAATGGTGGTAGTAAAAAGTGTTGTATTTGGTGGTGGTGGTGGTGGTGGAGCTACTGTTGTTGCTGATAACAGCAGTTTTATTGACTGTCTTCTTTGTTATGATGATAGCAGTGTTGTTGTTGTTGTTGTTGTTGCTGTTTCTGCAAGTCAGTTTGGTGTAGTTAATGTCTTTTTAATTTTTGGTGTTGTTGTTGTGAACTGTTTTATGATGTTCGCTCTCATTACCTTTGTTCTAGTTAGATTTTTCCGTGTTCACTTTCATCGCTTTTGTTCTTGTTGTTGCTGGTGGTGGTGTTACTTGATATGTTGTTGTTGTTACTGCTGTTTGCTGCTTGGTTGTTTGTTGCTGTAGCAAACGCTGGTCCTCTTCGCATCAAAGGATGCTGTTAGGCCGGAAATCGTTTTTTGGTGAAGGGGAGTGTTCCGTTATCGACGTCCTCCCCACTTTTTTCATCACCTCCCACACTCCTCTCTTCTTGGCCAGCTACTGAGCATGATACCAATCTTGCGTGTTTACGTTTTTTTTTTTAATGAATAATTTTGGTAAAAATTGTTTTGGTAATATGGCCCCCAGTAGATCTTGAAACAAAGGAACTGAGCAATCCTTTGCAGTTATGGTAGGTTTCACAACAAAATAGACAACAAAAATTCACAATAACAAATCCCTAAAAGGACAAACAAACAACAATTATTCTTAAAATTACAGAGAGAAGTCAATTACATCTAAACAGCAGTCAAAATAATAATAATAATAATAATGGTTTCTAACATAGACACACGGCCAGAAATTTGTGGGGCAGGGGTTAGTCGATTAAATCAATCCCAGTACTTGACTGGTACTTTATTTTATTGACTCCGGCAGGATGAAAAATAAAGTTGAACTCAAAATGCAGAGTGCCAGTACAAATACCGCTAGGCATTTTGTCTGACATTCTAACAATTCTAATTACTTTATAATAATGAACAAAAACTAATAGTACACTAAAATTTCATTTTCTCTCACCCACAATAGTGAGTGTTATATATATATATATATATATATATATATATATATGGAGAAAATGAAAAATATTAAAAAAAAGTTAGGTGCAGGCATAACTGTTTCCAGGTTCGATTCCACTGCCTGGCACCTTGGGTAAGTGTCTACTGTAGCCTTGGGAGTGGATTTTGGTAGGTGGAAGCTGTACAAAAGCCCAAAATGTGTGTGCGTGTATATATACACAGGTTTGTTGAATTGTGTCCCTTTATGTCAAAAAGCTAACAGCTGTTCCATAAATAGGAATTGATAGAATAAATCTCAGAATGAAATAAGTACTGGGGTTGATATCATCGAATACAAACCCTTGAGGGCCACTGAAACCAGTAAAAGAATGTAGAAACCAGCTAAATAGCTGGTCGCTACAAGAATATGAAATCATTGAATTATTACCTAGATATGTATTGTCAGTATACATCTAGCTATATTGTACTATAAACTGTAGCTATAATTTAACAAATATACTTTGACTATTGGTTGCTGTAGTTATAATTGGCAGACTAATTTAGTTGCAATTGTTGGCTATGAATAAGTAAATAAATAAATTAACAAACTCTTTTTTTTATGTTTTTACATACGATAACTTTGTTAGCTTTAAATTCACCAATAACATTATGGGGTGATTGGGGAGAATTTAATTAACAAAGACAATATGTTACACTTGTCCACCAAATTATTGCCACCTGTGAATATAGAATATGGATTTTTTAATTTTATTACAGACATAATAGTGTGTGTGTGAAATGAAACTGACATCTATGGTTTTCTCAATTATATTGGTTGTTGATGTTTAACCACACACACACACACACACACACACACACACGTCAACACTGAACAACCAGATCTATGATCAAAGACATTCCAGCCATGACCACAGGCATGGCTGTGTGGTTAAGAAGTTTAATCCCACTATGCAGCACTTTGGGAGCAAGTGTCTTCTACCATAGTCTCAGTTTGACCAATGCTGTTTCAGTGAAATTTAATAGATGGTAGCCATTGTGTGTGTGTCACCATAAGGCGAGAAATGATACATTCAAACATACTATGTGGTATTAATGTCCGACATCAAGTAATCTCCCCTTACACCAATGTCCACTTTGCACTTCATGTCTTATGAGAATAATGAAATAAGTACCAGACAAAGTACTGGAGGGGAGGGTGCTTGATATAATTGCCCCAGCATGGCCACAGTCTGTCCAAAACCAGTAAAATTATAAAGAATGTCTTTTTTTTTTTTCATACTTAATGTAGGACTACATCATCCAATGTCCTTCCTTTTTTTAAGACAGTTGGGTGTGATTTGACTACTATTTCTAGCAGGCTGAGTGACTGTGTAAAGGCTCACTTGTTGCTTCAAATATATTAGCGACTAAGTGAAGTACATTTAACTTGAAACTGAAAGTAAGTTCCAAACGAAACTCCAATGGATACTTACTGTTATTTTGTGTCACATTCCACTTAAATCAATCAGCACAAGCAGATTTTGAACCAAGAAACATAAGGTATCGGACTAAATACCACAGGAGCACTTGGTTCTTTGAGAACAACAACCTGCAGAAGTTAAGGTCTGAGTATCAGCTGTGTCAACCTCATCAAGCTGTACTTAAACCCCATCTCCAACTCCCAAGTTTAGGAGGGGGCTATAAGGGTCAGAGCCACTGACTCTTGACTCTTGTTCAGACTAATAAATAATAATAATAACAGTAACTATAATAATAATAATAACAGTAACTATAACACTAATTCTTTCTAATATTGGCACAGGGCCAGAAATTTTAGGGGAGGGGTGAGTCGATTAAATCGCCCCAGTACTTGACTGGTATTTTGTTTATCGACCCCAGATGGATGAAAGGCAAAGTTGGCCTCGGCGGGGTTTGAACTCAGAGCACAGGGCGCCAGAACAAATTCTGCAAGGCATTCTGTCTGACACGCTAATGATTCAGCCAATCCACCATAATAATAATAATAATAATAATAATAATAATAATAATAATAATAATAGTTTCTAACATTGACACAAGGCCAGCAATTTTGGGGTAGGGGAAAAGTCGATTACATATAATCAACTTTTCCTCTTCTCCAAAGTTAACTATGAGTAAGCCACTTATACCTAGCATTTTTTGACCTGGAGAAAGCCTTTGACAGGGTACCATGCTCTGTAATCTGGTCGCTGCTAAGAAAACTAAATGCAGCTGAATGGCTTTCGAGAGCCACGTAAGCCGTGTACAGAGAAACCGTCAACAAGGTGAGAGTTAGCAATGAATTCAGCAAGGAATTTAGTGTGCAGGTAGATGTCCATCGGGGCTCAGTTCTCAACCCCTCTCATGTACTAGTTCTCCAGGCCATACTAGAGGAGTTTAAGATAGGCTGTCTGTGGGCGCTCCTGTAAGCTGATGACATAGTTCTCATGGAGCTAAATCTGTCAAAAAATTAGAGGAGAAATTCCAAACGTGGAATCAAAGCCTAGAATTGAGATGCCTCGAGGTAAACTTAGCAAAGACAAAACTTTTAATTAGCAAGCACGAATGAAGACAGAATTCTACTGCCATCAGTGAGGTGACCATGCTCATTATGAAGGAAAAGAGTTGGTATGAACTTTGTACTGTGTATAAAATGTAAACCATGGGTGTATAAGAAATGCAGTAGGATCACAGGAAGGCTGGCAAAGGAGAAAGACTTCGTATGTAACAGGTGCACAGGAGGAGTTATCAGTAAGAGCAACCATGAATTAAATTCTCTCAATGCTCAAAAGGCTCCATAGTAGTTAACTAGGTTAACTACTATGGTTAACTAGGTCACCTCTGGAACAGAGGTGACCTAGTTAACCATGAAAGAAGGTGTTCTAAAAGCATAGAAGCCAGAGTAAGAATGGTGTAGAAACAAATTTAGGGAGATATTACATCTGTTGCAACAAGGATTCTCTCTCCAAGTGAAGGGCAGATTGTATGATGCTTGTGTATGATGCTTGTGTATGGAGTGCAATGTTGCATGGTAGCAAAACTTGTGCTCTGAATGCAGATGATGTGTGAAGGCTGGAAAGAAATGGATATGTAATGTAAGTGTGCATGAATGACGGGAGTACAAATAAGCTGAGAGAAAAATTGGGCATAAGAGGAATCAGATGTAGCATGCGAGAGAGAAAACTGTGCTGGTACAGACATGTGATGTAAATGGAGGATGACAGTTGGGTAAAGAAATGCCAAGATATCCAAGTGGAGGGTAGCTATGGAAGAGGGAGACCTAGGAAGACATGGGTAGGATTGGTGAAAGCTGATCTCAAAAGACTGAACCTCACGAAGGAGATGACAAAGGACTGCAACAAATAGGGAGATGCTGTGCTAGAGAAGACCAGTCCAACCCATACAAGCATAGAAAAATCGACATGAAAAATGATGACGATGATATATATTTTTTAAGCTAATAATCCCCTTTGCCACTTGCTGTGAACTTAATGGATCTACTTACATCAGAAATATTTGATATTGCGGCTGATGTGTTTAATTGCTTAATTGATGTTTTTTTAAGCATAAACATTATTTAATCAACGATTGAATCAAATTAAAGACTTTTAATTTAGTTTTGAAATAAAGATTGCTAATCTTGTTGTTGTTGCTTTAGCCTCAGTTTAGACCTGATTGAGCTGGGGGGTTATTTGTTCCGACAGTGTACATCTGGACTACATTATCCTATGTATCCTTCCTTTTATTTGCTCTTGTTTAGACCCAAGTTTGAATATACAAACACATTTCTACATGCACAAACATATATATATATACATATACACATACATACCCACATATATATACATTTAACACTCAAATCATGATTTAATCAATAATTCAATTGTAAATGTACAAATTGTAAATGGAACTCATCATATATATATATATATATATGTTAATATAAGTGTTCATAAATATATAAAAACAAACATTGACTGTACAAAGAACTCAATACAATACATAGCGTCAGATATTTATTATAAAAAGGTTGACAGCTACTTCAAAGTTTTGCCAAAGGCTGGTTTTATATATGTATATATATATATATATACACATATACATATATATATTACATACATACATATATATACATATATATTTTACATACATACATTTATATATTACATACATACATATATATATTACATACATATATATATTACATACATACATATATATATTACATACATAT
>JAOPJM010507347.1:0-10825 GCA_027124095.1 Muusoctopus leioderma | reverse complement strand
GATAAAATAAAGTACCAGTCAAGTACTGGGGTTGTTGGCCTTGTGCCTATGTTAGAAACAATTATTATTGTTATTATTATTATTATGAGTTCAAATCACGCCGAGGTCAACTTTGCCTTTCATCCTTCCAGGGGTCGATGAAATAAAGTACCAGTCAAGTACTGGGGTTGTTGGCCTTGTGCCTATGTTAGAAACAATTATTTACTTTAGTAAGTATTTTAGTAAATAGAAAAATATAAATATGATCAATGTTTTTATAAAACAAAACCAAATATAATATTAACCTTGATTTATTTTATAGATAGAAAATATTAAAAACTACGATAAATATGAATAATAAAACTAACAACAATTATGAACAACAATGGAAATATCTAAGGAAACCTTTACGTTATTTTATTGTTGAAATTTCTATGGTTAACATCTGTTTAGACAGATTTTGGAATGTGTAGAGACTCACGATAATGGCCTGTTTAATTGCTGGTTAATTTTCACCTTGTTGGCCTGTTTTATTGCTGGTTAATTCTCACCTTGTTGGCCTGTTTTATTGCTGGTTCATTGTCACATTGTTGGCCTGTTTTATTGCTGGTTGTCACCTTGTTGGCCTGTCTTATTGCTCGTTACTTGTCACCTTGTTGGGAGTGACTTCCAATAAAAAAAATGAAAAAAGACAAACAAAATAAAATCATGCATGTAGGTTTTTATAATACATTATGTATCACACATTTTAACATTATCAGTGATTAGGAAATATATTTTCCTCATCCTACCTCTGATGTGGCTACCATCAACCACCTGGCTGCATCACCATCATTATCATTTAACCCTTTCATTACCATATTTTTAATGAAATACACTGCTTATGTATTTTCAATTAATTTTGAAAATAATCAAGAATTTGGAGGAATTTAGTGAAATAACTATCTTTCTTGCTATTGAGTTGGGTGTTTAAAACATAACAGAACATTCTTATGGAATGTTTAAACTTAAATATAAACACTTTAAACAAATGTTTTTTTTATCATAAAACCAGGGGTGGTTTCAGCTGGGTTGGTATCAAAAGGGTTAATGAACAAAGTTATTCTATTGTATATCTCTCATTCACTTCATGATAACCTCTAATATCATCATCATCGTTTTACGTCCGTTACCCATGCTGGCATGGGTTGGATGGGTGATTTCAGCCCGCGTCGATTCCTCATTAGAGTCACCACTCTCCTAGACGGGTCAGCGGCCCACGTCTCGCTGGTATGTTTCATTTGGCATGGTTTCTATGGCTGGATGCCCTTCCTATCACCAACTCACTTCATGATAACCTCTAATATCAAGTATCAAATAATGTCAACTAATTACTATATAGCTTCAAAGTAATAAATTAGTGAAGATCAGTTTGGAAAATGTGCAACTTCTATCATATATTGATTCACTCTGTGAATTCTATAGTTTATGGTTAGGTCAGTACAAGCTTTGGTTAGATGTTGCATATATAAAATAATAGAAGAAGAATTTAAGAGTAAACCAGTTTTATTTAGATTTCAAATTATAAAGAATATTCACAAGGAGTGATGAGGTCAGAACTCGGGGTTCTGGGAGTTACAGTTAAGATGACAAAAGATTGAGAAAATATGTATGATAGATATATCCAACCCATAGCAGCATGAAGAATAGACATCAAAATATTGATGAGGATGATTCACAAATTATACCACCCACCTTGCATTTATATTAAGTTTAAGGTTACATTGACACTTCCAAGTTAACATTCAGCTTCACTATCAAGTCATGAAGAAATAAATAAAAGAAATGATGACATTATATAGATCTTACCAACAATAGAATCAAACTATTCATGGGATACATACAATAAACTTAATGCAAGAATACACATAAGGTATATGAAAGAATGTATATTAGATCCAGAATATATATATATATAAGAAATATGAAAGAATGCATAGCAGATCCAGAATATAAAATATCATGGATATCCTATTATGATGGGACAAAACACTTTCTTTTATAGCTGGTGTATTTATTTATAACATAACTGTACAGTGATGTTATCCCTGATTTTGAGAATACATTTCTCAACTTTTTACCCACATTGTTAAATAAATCAATAGTATAATTTCTCTCTTTTTGAAATATGTTAGATGGAATATATAGAGTATTATGAAAAAATGTTTTTATAGAAAATATCCCAGTGGTATGTTATTTCACCAATGTAGTTGTACTTGTGGTTATATAAAATGTAGTTTTGGGAGGTTGTTACACATTGTTATAGCTTTGTTCCTGTGTAAATACATTTATTGTTATATAAGATATCTTTTTCATAGAATGACTTTTGACACTGATATGGTTATACTTCTGTGTGAATACATATATGTGTAGTTAATTGTCTTTTTTGAGAGAATGGATTTATCACAGATGTCACAGTAATATGGTATCATGGTATCTCTCCTGTATGAATGTGTTTGTATTTAGTTAATTCACTACTTTGAAAGAATGATTTACCACAGATATCACAGTGATATGGTCACAGTTCTGTATGAATACATTCTCTCCCGTATGAATGC
This sequence comes from Muusoctopus leioderma, assembly GCA_027124095.1. Lineage (NCBI taxonomy): Eukaryota > Metazoa > Mollusca > Cephalopoda > Octopoda > Octopodidae > Muusoctopus > Muusoctopus leioderma. Next base: position 8,249 of record JAOPJM010507347.1, on the reverse strand, counting down.
ATTTGTGTTTAGATAAGTGATCATTTTCAGTGAATGATTTACCACTGATATCACGGCAATATAGTTTCACTCCTATATGGATGTGTTTGTGTTTAGTTAATACACCACTTTGAGAGAATGATTTACCACAGATATCACAGTGATATGGTCACACTTCTGTATGAATATGTTTGTGTATATTTAATTCACCACTTCGAGAAAAGATTTACTACAGATATTACAGTGTATCAATACGTTTGTGTATAGTTAATTCATTACTTTGAGAGGATTTACCACAGATTTCACATGATATGGTTTCTCTCATGTATGAGTACGTTTGTGTTTAGTTAAGGAACATCCATGAGAGAATGATTTATCAGATATCACAGTGATATGGTTTTTCTCCTGTATGAATGTGCTTGTGTTCAGTTAATTCACTACTTTGAGAGAATGATTTGCTACAGATATCACAGTAATGCAGTCTCTCTCCCGGTATGAATGCATTTGTGTTTAGATAAGTTACCATTTTCAGAGAATGATTTACCACAGATATCACACTGATATGGTTACTCTCTTGTATGAATACATTTGTGTATAGTTAATTCACTACTTTGAGAGAAGGAAAACCACAGATAACACCATGATATCATTACTTTTCTGTATGAATACGTTTGTGTTTAGTTAAGTGAGGATTTTGAGAGAATGACTTACCACAGATATCACAGTGATATGGTTTCTCTCCTGTATGAACGCGTTTGTGTTTAGTTAAGGTACTTCCATGAGAGAATGATTCACCACAGATATTGCATTGATATGGTTTCTCTCCTGTATGAATGTGTTTATGAGTAGTTAAAGTATTACTTGCAGAGAAAGATTTACCACAGATATCACAGTGATATGGTTTTTCTCCTGTATGAATGCGTTTGTGAGAAGTTAACTCATGATTTCGAGAGAATGCTTTACCACAGATGTCACAGTGATATGGTTTCTCTCCTGTATGAATACGTTTGTGTCCAGTTAACTGATCATTTCGAGAGAATGATTTGCCACAGATATCACAGTGATATGGTTTCTCTCCTGTGTGAATGCGTTTGTGTTTAGTTAATTCACCACTTTGAGAGAATGCTTTACCACAGATATCACAGTGATATGGCTTCTCTCCTGAATGAATACGTTTGTGTTTAGTTAACTGATCACTTTGAGAGAATGATTTACCACAGATATCACAGTGATATGGTTTCTCTCCTGTATGAATACGTTTGTGAGTAGTTAGGCTACCTTTTTGAGAGAAGTATTTATCACAGGTATCACAGTGATATGGTTTCTCTCCTGTATGAATGCGTTTGTGTTTAGTTAAATGTTGATTTTGAGAGAATGATTTACCACAAATATCACAGTTATATGGTTTGTCTCCTGTATGAATACGTTTGTGAGTAGTTAACTCATTATTTCGAAAGAATGATTTTCCACAGATATCACAGTGATATGGTTTCTCTCCTGAATGAATGCGTTTGTGTTTACTTAAGTGACCATTTTCAGGGAATGATTTACCACAGACATCACAATGATATGGCTTCTCTCTTGTATGAAAACGTTTGTGAGTAGTTAGGCTACCTTTTTGAAAGAATGACTTTTTATACATATGACAGTGGTACGAAGATTTTCCTAACCCTTTTGGCATCTCTTCGGGAAAAAAGCAATCCTTTAAGTTTTTCACATCATTCATGTTTCTATAATTCTTCTTCTCTCACCAAAATATATGGATATTTTTTTCCATATTGTTTTTATAGTGTATTCCTAACAAATATTTATTCTGCTGTATTTCCATCAACTGTGATCTTTACAGATACCTGAAGATGTTGCAAACTCCTTTACAAATTTATCCAAGTTTATTTAGCATGTAAAATCACCTTGTACACATTCCAGACAGTGAAGTAAGTAAATGTTGCTTGTAATCTCACTCAGTGGAAATATTTCACCATAATTCACAATCGATTTATATAAACAAGGTTATAGCTGTCCTGTATAACATCTTCCCAGTCTTTAAAAGATGATAAATATTGATGATGCTTCTGATGTAAAACAATTCTTTAATGCTGGCATCGTCTGAATTCTGAAATAACAGAGGAACAATATAAGATATAGAAGATACTTAAAAAGTAGAGATTCAAACATGAAAGTTTTATTACATTTCTATACTGATAAATTGTTGAAGTAAACCTTTACCTGAACAATCCAACTCATCCAATCTATCTCTCCATTTTCAAGATGACTTTAGCGTTTGTGATAAATTATTCTACCGATGGATGTGATTCTAGCAAACGTTCTCTTACTGTATTCTTTATCAATGGAAAATAAAGACAATACAGTTAGGAGTGGATCTTGCCTTTAAAGACAACTGGTGAAAGCAACGGACATGTTCCAATATTTTTAGAGCTCCTCAGCAAAGCATCTTCAGCTTGCTTGTTTAGTTGGTAAGACTTAGTATATATAGAAATAGAGAGAAAGCTTTTCAACTCACTATATTACATATGTGAGCTTTGTATTCTAATTGCAAGGACATGTTAATCAGTTAATCAAAGATTTTCCCCTCACTATATTACTAAATGTGAGACTCTACCATATGTATATTTAGCACGAAGAACACTCCGAGGTTTATTTCTCTCAGCTCTTCTGTTGATATTTATAATCAGCATCATTACATTCCCTCTATTTATATATATATAGAGAGAGAAATAGTACTAAATCAGTATGGTTGGTAACAGGAAGGGCATCCGACTGTAAAATGCTGCCTCAAGATATCTCTGTCCAACCCATGCTAGCATGGGAAAACAGATGTAAAACGATATCATCATCATCATCATTTTACATCCAGTACTTGAGGGATATTAAAATATTTATTATCGACGAAGCGTCTATGATATTGTACCATGCTCTCAGTGTAATAAACAATTGCCTAGGAGACATTACAGAGGTTAATGCTGCATTTGGTCCTAAGATAATGCTTCTTGGTGGGGGACTCCAGACAAGCATTGCTAGCAGTGCAATGAGCTCATCCTGCTGCAGTTATTGAGTTTTGCATAACGCAATCTCACCTGTGGCAACACTTCAGGCCGTAAAACTTTATCAAACAATATGAGAATAGAAGAAGGACAACAGGAGTTTTCAAGATGGCTGCTCCAATTAGGAAATGGTACATTGACTTCAGCTCTGCCTGATGTCCCAGATAAAAGCCTTGATATTCCTCTGGACTGCACCGTCCATGATTCCATTGTTAATGAAGTATTTCAAGGAAGCAACAATGAAGATAAGAAAAGACAGGTAATCTTATCCATCAAAAAATGCAGACTGTCTAGATCTTAATGAAAAAGTACTGAATATTTTACCAGAAGAGTCCAAAATGTACTTCAGTACTGATGCAGTGGTGTGATGGTGAGCAAGAAACCAACAACCACCCCATAGAATTCATTAATTCCTTTACTCCATCATACATGCCACCTCACTAGTTAACTCTTAACATCCTGTAAGACACGGTTCCACACGGTACTGCATCATGAAATTATCATTGAACCATATGAACTATTTCAATGTGAAAACACCTCAAACACCTGTGTTTCTTACCTGTAAATTTCATAATAAATAAGCTGAAGAAAAACCCATTTTTAGACATTTTCTGCTCAATTGTTACAAGACTTAGAAAATTTTCAACAGGATGTTAAGATTTAAATCTTAAGCAAGGCACGCACCATTGTCATGCTTTTGAGAAATCTTTCTCTTCAGCAAGGTTCGTGCAATAGTACAAGAATGGAAGTTGTTCATCTTCATAACTGCATTAAGGTATCACTGATCAATGGTTCACATATAGGCAAGGAAGTGCTAATTCCACACATCAAGCTCAACATGAGTGACATTAACCTTCCTTTCAAGTTACATAGATTACAGTTTCTCTTCACATTAGATTACTCCATGACTGTTAACAAAGCGCAGGCATGGCTGTGTGGTTAAGGAGTTCGCTTTGCAACCACGTGGTTTCAGGTTCAGTCCCACTGTGTGGCACCTTGGGTAAGTGTCTTCTACTATAGCCTCGGGCCGACCAATGCTTTGTTAGTGGAACTAGTAGACAGCGTGTGCGTATGTACGTGTGCTTGTCATCGCTGGACACTGTTTATCGCCGCCGCCGCCGACGGTGATGGTGATGGTGGTGGTGGTGATGATGGTGGCGGTGATGGTGGCGGTGATGGTGGCGATGATGGTGGCGGTGATGGTGGCGGTGATGGTGGCGGTGATGGTGGCGATGATGGTGGCGATGATGGTGGCGGTGGTGATGACGACGGTGGTGGCGACGATGGTGGCGACGACGGTGGTGGCGACGATGGTGGCGACGACGGTGGTGGCGACGGCGGTGGCGACGACGGTGGTGGCGACGACGGTGGCGACGACGGTGGTGGCGACGACGGTGGTGGCGACGGCGGTGGTGGCGACGGCGGTGGTGGCGACGGAGATGGTGGCGACGGCGATGGTGGCGACGGCGATGGTGGCGACGGCGATGGTGGCGACGGCGGCGACGATGGTGGCGACGGTGGTGGTGACGGTGGTGATGATGGTGGTGATGATGGTGATGATGGTGGTGATGATGGTGATGATGGTGGTGATGATGGTGGTGATGATGGTGATGATGGTGGTGATGATGGTGATGATGGTGGTGATGATGATGATGGTGGTGGTGGTGATGATGATATCAAACAAAGGCACAGAGAACAACAAGGAACAAAAAGTATTATACTACTGAGATCACCGCTTGGAATTGCAGTAAATAATATACCATTCCGAAAACAAGCAAAAAAACCCCCCAAAAGAACAATAAAAGACTAGAACAATGAATGTATCTTCATCAATAGTCAATTATAACTACTGTGAAGTTTATTAAAAGTATCATAAAAAAAAGGTCTGGCAGTGGTGTTGGAGTAGTAGTAGTGGTGGTGGTAGTAGTAGTGGTGGTGGTGGTGGTAGTGGTGGTGGTGGTGGTGGTGGTAGTGGTGGTGGTGGTGGTGATAGTAGTGGTGGTGGTGGTGATGATAGTAGTGGTGGTGGTAGTAGTAGTGATAGTAGTGGTAGTAGTAGTAGTGTTTATGAGGCTGTGTTGATAAAGATAATTATAATTGCTGTGTTTGAAGTGTGGGGGGGGGGGGTTTAGATTTATTCAAACAGTAACTTTTTTCATCTGACGATAGTGATGGTCAGTGGGGTGTATGCGGGGGTGGGGTGTATGCGGGGGTGGTGTGTATGAAGAACTGTTGCTATGGTAGAAATAGTTTCTGGCAAACACTAAAACAATAAAACAATAACCCCCTTTGTTGGGAAGAGCACAAAAGATTTAATCTTCAGTAAATTCAGTTAGTAAACTGATAACTTAGTTCTATGGTAGTAACAACTTATTGTTACTACTACTACCACCACTACTATTTCCCACCGCAGTACCACAACTACTACTACTGCCCCTCCAACACCACCACCAACACTACCCACTCCAACACCACCACCCCTCCAACACTACCACCACCACCACTCCTACCCACTCCAACACCACCCCTCCAACACTACCACCACCACTATCACCACTCCAACACCACTCCTGCCCACTCCAACACCACCACCACTACTGCCCACTCCAACACCACCACTTCCCCCTACAAAACCACCACCATTACTACTAACACCACCACCACTACTTCCCCCTCCAACTCCACTGCTACTAATACTACCACCACCACCCTCCAACACTACTACTACTTTCTCCTACCACCACTCCAACACCACCACTAATACCCACCCCAACACCACCACCACCACTACTACTTATAGAGTTCCCAATTATAAATACTACCACAACAACAACAACAACAACAACAACAACCACTATGCAGTACATTATTAATTATCAATTAGTAGCACTGAACAGCCAAATAATCAATTATTTTCCCTTTGTGGCACCCTTTGTGGTGGAAGGACATGGATTTTACAAGTATGGGTCTTGTATTTAACCTTTGGAGTTGTTGTTTAGCCCTAGGTCAGCCCTGATCGAACAGACTTTCTAGCCATAACCATCACATCTTTTTTTCAGGCATAATCTATAGAAGACTTCATTATACTGTGTCCTTCCTTTTTGAAAACAGTAGATTTGAGGGAGATATAACTACTATTTCTAGTAGGCTAAATGACTGTATAGAGGAGGCTCCATCGTTAGCTAAGAGAGACTTCCTTGTTAACACAAACCTTTGGTATTGTTAACTATTGAGACGTTAACCCTATGACACAGCTAAAGAAGCCCTCTCTACCCCACATTTTCTCCGTTCAATCGTCAACCACTTTACAGAGTGTACTAGGTGCACTTTATCGCGGCACCAACGCTAGAGAGGATGCCTTGGTCTCCTCCTGGCTAAAAAGTCCTTTCTATTCTACAGAGTCACCATCTTGTCTTTTGTTAAGTTATGTTCCAAACAACGTCTTAATATACCAATATATATTTGTCTTTTAAGTTATGTTCCAAACACTATCTTAATATACCAATATATATTTGTCTTTTGTTAAGTTATGTTCCAAACACAATCTTAATAACATTTAGTAACTCACTTTGATTCATCTTTCTCATAAATAAGGCCTAGTGGTTAGCGTATTGGTCTCATGATTGTAAGGTTGTGGGTTTGATTCCTGGACTGGGCAGTGTGTTGTGTCCTTGAGCAAGGCACTTCATTCCACATTGCTCCAGTCCACTCAGCTGAAAATGAGCAGTCACCAGGATATTTGGTAATGCTTCTGTCAGAAGTTGCAACTGACAAGAAGTATTCAGCAACGGAAAAGCCAATGGAAACATTAGTTTCCTTGGTTCGATTAGGAAGATCTGCTACGATCTTACGATCAATGTTTTTTTGCTTTCATCTTTCTCATCATTATACTCTGTCAATGTTATCATATACCTCATTTCCATCAACTAATCTCCTCTTTAGTTATTTCTACTTGAACCTTAATTTTGAGTTCATCATCATCATCATTTTACATCCATTTTCCATGTTGGACGGGTGGGTGATTTCAGCCCACATTGATTTCAATTGGAGCACCACTCCCCTAGACAGGTCATGGGACCACGCCCCACTCGAATGTTTCATTTGGCTTGGTTTCTACAGCTGGATGCCCTTCCTATCACCAACCACTTTACAAAGTGTACTGGGTACATTTTATCGTGACACCAACACTAGAGAGGTTGTCATGTCCACGACACAACTAGAGAGCCCTCTCTACCCTATGTTTTCTCCGTTCAATTGCCAACCACTTTACCGAGTGTACTGGGTGCATTTATAGTGGCACCAACACTAGAGAGGTTGTTATGTCCATGACACAACTAGAGAACCCTCTCTACCCACAAGTTCACACATGTTATTTATTTCATTCCAACTTTATCTTTGATCTCCCATGACTTTGTATCAACTAAAACAAACCAATTCATACGTTTTTCCTCACACATTATTATTCCTTATCAGTCATTCTAACTTTCATACTTTTTAGCACAGCTGCCTATAACTACTTATCAATTAACAACTTTGTAGATTAGTCTAACAAGTTTTGCACTGAAAATAATAATTGGTTTTTGGTACATTCTTTAATTTTCTGTACCCTGCAACATTACTAAAATAACAATATTAGCTAAATACTAATATCCACAGCTTTAAAATAACGAAGATAGTTCCATGTTTATAAGAACTGAAATAAAGTTCAACTCAACTCAACTACATTGTCCAATGTGTCCCTCATGCTTTGAGACAAAAGTGCATAATTTGAGGGAAATTGGCTGTTATATCTAGTAGGTCAATTTCTAGAAGCTCCTTCGTTGATTCGGCTAAGTTCTAATTCAAGCTGATATAGCAGGTTTCAAACTGATAATGTCCTGTAGAAAATTAATCCGTCACCTGGTTTAACACCACCACCTGAGTACCCTTGGATGCCTTTAGCAGAGTCCACTCTGTTGCAAGCATTCGGACCAGATCTCTGGTCTGAAGATACCTTCCCCTCTCTCTCCCTCCCACCAATTTCGGAGGGCCTGATTAAAGGGTGATGGGTACTGCCTTCCCTCCAGACCAAGCAGTGAAAAATAAAAATAAAAATTTTGTCTTTAGTAATTTCTACTTAACCCTTTTAGTCTGAGCCAGACCCCCCAAAATTGACCGGTCGGTACCATTTTTAGGAGTAAGGCTCATTGTGATTTTTAGCAAGATATA
>JAOPJM010507243.1:0-10825 GCA_027124095.1 Muusoctopus leioderma | reverse complement strand
AGATGACTAAGTAAGCGGTTAAGATTTTCGATCATAAATAAACATTAAATTAAATTAGACATCTTACAAACACAAACACAAAAAGGAAAAGAAATGTGACTGGAGCTGCCAATGGTAATAGAACAACGTATCTGCCACATTCCGGGCGACCGTGATAACCCACTACACTATAGCAAGCCAACCCACTTCCACTCAAATTGATGCCTATAAGATGTCTTTTTTGTCAGCTACTCTACATATCCATCTCTCACTTGAGGTCATCAGTATATATTTTATTTGTTTTTGTAGTTGCTTAACCTTTTTGACTGTGTATGAATTGTTTTTTCGTCTAATTTAACTTGATTCAATGTTTATTTATGATCGAAAATCTTAACCGCTTACTTAGTCATCTACTTGTATGTATATATATATATAAGAATAACGGGACATAGAGTTACGTCCCTTTATTCAATGAAGCGCTTTCATGAAAAGTATATGTAGATGCGACCAATTTTTCACCTTTACGATGAAAAGCAACTATGGAGAAGTTTAAATTTTTACTCCCTTTTTGTTACATTACTCCAACATAGTTTTCTACACTTTAATACCATGCACATATATACATATATGCTACAAAACAACACCAGGCTCCAAACTAAACTACATAGACAACTAATGCCCACTAGCAATAAATTCCTTAATAAAACTTTAACATACTCCCTATTATAAAATTACTAAAATTAGAACTACCAAAAATGTTTTAAAAAAACATCCGGAGACAGAGACAACAACGAAATCACACACTACATAAACAGGGAAGTTCGTCATTTTCTGAATATATTGAAGCAAATGCAAGACATTACTCGACCACATATAAGATACATGGTTCGAGTTCCAGATTAAGGGTTTGGTCCTTTCACATCTAAAATTGGTACGTCTAATGTCTAATATCACTAACAATTATCTCCTCTTAGATATGTGTTGATTGTCTCCCCCTTTTCTGTATATTGTACACACAGCGTAAACTACTGTTAACTCTGCCGGTCTCCGCCAGACGTCAGCAGTACACACCATCACATTCCCACACATTGAAACACTGACAACACAAATTGTCGTCGTCCACCTGCCCAAACGTCGAAGATGTTCAACAGAAGCACCACACCAACAATATTTTGTCTATGTCGACAGACACTCCGTACACTTGTGGCTCTCACTTCCTTAACACTGCTCCTTCTCGTCTGGTCGACGTCACCGCTGGTGTCTGCGTCCGTACCTCGACTCAGGTTCGAGTACAAACTCAGTTTCAAAGGACCACATCTCGTACAAAAGGACAAAACTATACCGTTCTGGGAATACGGCGGAGGTAAGGTTTCGTTTTGTGTGTGTGTATATATATATATATATCTGTGTGTGTTTGTATTTATGTATTTGGACGCAGACACGCTGAGTGGTAAAGAAGTTCGCTTCGCAATCATGATGTCCCGGGTTCGATCCGACTGCGTGAAATCTTAGCCAAGTCTTTTATCATAGTCTCGAGTCCTAGCTAAGCCTGTGAATGAAATTAGGTTTAAGAAAATTTTTGTGGAAACCTGTCGGATGGACTGTACCTGTAATTCAATGTGTCACACTGATTCTGCCCGAGGATTACGTTAACGGTACAAGTGTCTATGGAATACTCAGCCACTAATTAAATGAGTAGGCAGTTCTGCTGATCGAACAACTAGTATACTCATCGACGAAATTAACGGAAATCTATTTAGATTATGTGTATATATGTGTGTGTGTGTAGAGGAGTGGCTTGTTCTGTCATTTCGGTAAATGTTTATAGGAATTGCCCTCACCCTTCACCTCTCTATATATCTATCTGTCTATCTATTTAACCGTTATTAACCTAACTTTTCTTTTTTCGCATGAAAAGTAACTTTTTAAATTTCTATTTTGCAATATTGGGTCCTAATTTGAAACACATCCATATATATATATATATGGATGTTTCCATATATATATATATATGGATGTTGTTGCTTTTTCAATATAATAGCTCTTTTATTAACAATAAAATAGAGCGCTCTACAAACATGTTTTGTTTATAAACTCACCGTAACTATATATATATATATATATGCCACTCTCTAACACATGTTTGTATTGCATACCATGCATCTCATAAATAGGACAGCATTTTATTTTTCTCTCTTAAACATTCTGTCTAGTGAGACACGTGCTATATATAGGTATGTATACAATTTGGTGCTATATATAGGTATGTACACACTTTTGGCACTATGGTACATTTGCGATCAGGTTGTGATTTTAAGAACATAGTCCGCGCACTTCTCAGACCGTATAGTGTAGGTACTGATACTGGTGGTGGCCATATGGTGAAGTCTTACTGTAGTGTTCCCTCCCTGGTAGTGGCCATATGGTGTGGTGTTACTGTAGTGTTGCATCCCTGATGGTGGTGGTCATCTACTGTAGTTTATTCTCTGGTAGTAGTGATGGTGGCATTTGGTGATAAGAGGCATGTTGTTTAGCCCCAGGTCAGCCCTGATCGACAAGACCTATGATGAAAGGCATTCCAGCTGTGACCATCCCGTCTTTTTCCTATATGCAGGGAAGCCAGGACCACCTTATGTTATGTGTCCTCTTCTTAGATGGTGTGGGTGTGATTTGATGGGTGTTTGGCTGCTATTTCTTGCAGGTTGAAGGACCACGTAGAGGATCGTAAGAAGCATGTATTGTGTGGTGGAGGTGTAATTATGGTGATTGCTGCTGCTGGTGGTGCTACTGATGCTTCTGTGCAGCCTGTCTCCGTTGTACACGTGTAGATTTAGTTATGTCTTGACCTGCCCAAACACCGTTATTACATTCTCACGATGACACATACACACAAATATACAAACAATTACACACACACTCTCTCTCTCTCAAATAGATATCACCAGTTCGTACAAGGTCTGCTTGATCAGGGCTGGCCTGGGGCTAAACAACAACCAATATACTCGTCCATACATATATTGTTGTATCATGGGAGGGTTACAACCATCTTGCAAAACAAATCCAAAAACGAAATATATATATATATATTCCCACCTTTTCGCGTGGTTAATACACATGTATATATAAATATATGCACACCGCTATAAACACGCTATTGAATACACAAACACAGATCAGTAACTACATCAGTTATAACAAGACACCAACAGATAGATATTGACAAACACCGGTTTTCCTTACCATATGGTAGCATAAACATGTTTATATAGCACACCCATATGGCTGTCTGTGTGTCTATGCACATGCATGTATACATATCTCTTTCACTCACTCACTCACTCTCTCTCTCTCTATATATATGGCATTTTATTCATTTATTTTGTGCTCTGTCCTACATGACTTGTGTCTTGTTGCTCTCTCTCTATATATATATATTGTTGTATCTTGGGAGGGTTACAACACACGGTTTTACATAAACCATCTTGCAAAACAAATCCAAAAACGTATACATTTCGCCACTCCAGAAGATTTTATTTTCATAATAATTCTGTTGAGTATTAAATAACACCCCCAGACATATTTTCTGTGTATGGTTTTACACCACCATGAATATATGTGTAAATCCTTGTATATATATATATATATATATATGGCATTTTATTCATTTATTTTGTGCTCTGCCCTACATGACTTGTGTCTTGTTCTATTTATAATGGATACATTTCGCCACTCCAGAAGATTATATTTCCATAATAATTCTCTGTTGAGTGTTAAATAACACCCCCAGACATATTTTCTGTGTATGGTTTTACACCACCATAAATATATGTGTAAATCCTTGTGTATATATATATATATATATATATATAATTGCAGCAGGAACTTGTCATGTCATTCTTAAAAAGCTTGCGACAGGTGGAAAGAGCCGGGCTTGTGTGTGTACACACGTGATTGGTTGGCAAGCTAAATACAACACTTCGTCTCTGGATAAATATGGCTTGATTTGTTCAGTCGGTCTTTCTTGTGTGTGTGTGTGTGTGTGTGTGTGTATATATATACACACACACACACATATAATATCACATCCTCATCCAAGTATTTTCTGAGATCGATAAAAAAACAACCCCTCAATTTACTGGAAGTAGGTTCGACCAACTACATGCCGATGATTAGTTTCGTTTCGTGGCTCCATAGGGATTTAATTTAGCCAATGAATGGAATACCTACGTGGTTACCGGACCTGCTAGAAATAGCAGCGAAATCTCATCATACTGTCTTTAAAAAAAGATACATCGGTTAATGTAGTCTTAGATACATAGTGTCTGAATAAATGGTGGGATGATTACGACTGTAACGTTTTTGATCATAGATCTGGTGGATCGAGGTTGTCCTGGGGTTGAACAGTAACAATACAACAGAGCCAACATGGGAGCCTCTATGAAGTCACTCACCTTGCTTGAAATAGCAGCCAAATCTCAAATCACACCATATTGTCTTTAAAAAAAGAGGACATATTGGATATTATAGTCCTAGATACACTATGTCTGAGTAAAATGATAGGATGGTCACATCTGGAATGTCTTAGATCAGGTCAGACTTGAGTCTAAACAAAAAGTTATTTCCATACACTAGTTATACAAGTCAGACTACATCTATACATTTATTATGTGTGTACATAGTACAGCATTGTGTGTACATAGTACAGCATTGTGTGTACATAGTACAGCATTGTGTGTACATAGTACAGCATTGGAAATTGCTAGACTAAATATAAATTGTTTACAAATATTTAGTCTCATCTCTACAATATTCTGAGTTCTGATCTCACCACTGTTTCACTTTGAAATTCATCCCTTCTTGGGGGTCAGCAGTTATGTTTAAAAAAAAGATAATAATAATAATAACTAGAGTAATCAACTGTGTTTCTCGGATATGGGGGATTAGTGAGGACTAACAAATGCTGCTTGGCTATGACTGTATCCAGAGTGGACAGCAGAGATGGTGGTCTAACCACTCCAGACATACAAAAGGGCAGGCATGGCTGTGTTGTTAAGAAATTTGCTTCACAACTATGTGATTTCAGGTTTGATTCCATTGCACAGGATTTTGGGCAAGTGCTTTTCAGTATAGCTTTGGGTCAACTAAAGCCTTCTGAGTGGAATTTGGTAGACAGAATCTGAGTGGAAGCCTGTCAGAGGTACCTGCTTGGTTTTAACACCACCGTTGGACCCTTGGGTGCTTTTAGTGGAGTGCAAGTATTTGAGCCAGGTCTCCAGTCTTGGAGACTCTGAAAACAGTCCTGGGTGCTGCTCTTCTTCCTCTGATTAAGCCATTAAACCACAAAGACAGAGTCAAGTAGGAGACTGAAGATCAGTGTGTAATTGCCATTTTTAAAACAAAGCCTACATCACTACATTGCATACAAAGCTGGTAATTAACCCTTTTGCTTTTCAGAATTGTCCACTCAGTGCCATCCTTCCGGTGATAAAATATATATATGTGTATCTGTGCATTTGTTTGTTTGTAATCTTTTGAACAAAGAGCATTCATTGCCTGAAATCTGTAAGATAAGTTTGTTTGCTGTGAGTGGGGACATTTGGGAAGGGCCCTTATATATATATATATATATGATAGAAGGTAAACTTGTGTCCAAGTACGACCACTTATTAGCATAAGATTTCCTGTTTATGATGGTCTCTGAGATGACTCTTCAGATCAGCCAGTTGGATATTTCAGCTTATCTGCTAGGATTTGCTTATTTTGGTGGCATACATTGAAGTGGCATTTTAACCCACCTCTAGAGCAGCAATTTACTGGTTATAAGCCTGCATTCAATTGGTGTAGAGCAAGGCATCAGGGGCTGCTTTCGATGGACGGAGAGGCCATCATGTCTTACTGGACAGACCCCAGCCTATTAAGTAGTGTCCTGCCGCAGTTTGCTTGCTCCACTGGGTGTGTGGGGCTTAGGTATACAAGTAGCCCGAACTGTGGAAGTTAAAATCTGCATCAGGTATGAAAAGAATACATAGGAAGAAACTAGCACTCAGATTAGGATGTTGGAATGTACGTACCATGACCACTGGTATATCAGTGTACCATGACCACTGGTATATCAGATAACCTTCAAGAGATTAGTGACACATGAAAGACAGCAGTGATTAACAACAAACCTCTGAGATTACAAGTGGACATTGCAACACTCCAAGAGACGCGTCTTGCAGAATCAGGAACTCTATGTGAGAGGTACTATACCTTTTTCTGGCAAGGGAAGGGCTCCGATAAGACCAGAGAGCATGGTGTTGGTTTCGCAGTGAGGAATTTGCTGCTGAAGATGGTGGAGCCCAGTAAGAAAGGGACGGAGCAGATTTTCTAACTTCAACTCCACACATCTGATGGACCTGTAAACCTTGTCAGTGTCTATGCCCTAAACCTCCATTCTACACAAGACGCAAAGGATGAGTTCTACGATCATCTCTCAAGGATAATACAGGAGACCCCAAGCCAGGAACAGCTTCTGCTGCTTGGTGACTTCAACGCCAGATTAGGCACTGACCATGTCTCTTGGCCAAGCTTCCTGGGGCAGCATGGGATTGGTAGTATAAATGACAATGGGCAATGACTGCTTGAGCTTTGCACACTCTATGAATTGTGTATCACCAATACCTACTTCCAGACTAAGGCACAGCACAAAGTGTCTTGGAGACATCCTCGCTTCAAACACTGGAACCAACTAGACCTCATCATCACAAAATGCTGCCACCTGAGAAACGTGCTCATGACTCGATTCTTTCAGAGTGCCAACTGTGACTCAGATCACTCTCTGGTTTGCTGCAAGATCAAACTTCAGCCAAAGAAGATGCACTGCACCAGACCTCCAGGTAGGCAATGCATCAACGCCAGTACACACAGCACCCAGATAAAGTGGCAGAGTACATCAAGTCACTAGAGAAAGCTCTCCTTGCAGACCCACCAGAGGGAGATACTCAGTGAAGATGAGACTCTCTCAGGGACACCATCCACAGCACTGCACTCAAGGCATTCGGGAATAAACAGCACAAGACACAGGACTGGTTTGAAGCAAGCTCAGGCAAGTTCACCTCTGTTATCAAGCTAAAGTGCACTTCCCTACTAGAACATAAAGGCTACCCCACCCAGGCAACCCTGCAAGCACTAAGAACAGCAAGAAGCGAGGCCCAGAAAACCGCCAGACACTGTGCAAATGACTATTGGTTACAACTCTGTGAAAGTATTCCATCATCATTTGATATAGGGGACATCCATGCAGTGTACGAGGGGATGAAAAAAGCCATCGGCCCAACCAAGAGTAAGACAGTACCACTGAACACCTTATCAGGCAAGACCATCAAAGACAAAGGCAAGCAGATGGAGAGATGGGCAGAGCACTACTCTGAAATCTACTCCAGAGGGGACAGTATCACAAACAGTGTGCTAACTGCTGTGGAATGCCTGCCTGTCATGGAGGAATTGGATACACTGCCGACTATTGAAGAGATGAGTCAACTATCAAAGCATGGCCAACTATCAGAGAGCCATTGACAGCCTGACCAATGGCAAGGAACCAGGACTGAGTAGCATTCCACCAGAGGCCATTAGGTGTGCAAAAGCCATCATGTTAAACCACCTACACGAACTACTGTGTCAATACTGGAAAGAAGGAACAGTGCCACCGAACATGAGAGACTGTATAAGAACAAAGGGGACAGAAGTGACTGTAACAACTACAAGGGAATCCTTTTGCTGAGTATCGTTGGGAAGGTCTTCACCCGTGTGGTCCTGAACAGACTGCAGAAAATCGCTGAATGGGTATACCCCCAGTCTCAGTGCAGTTTCAGGTCAAAACGCTCCACAATCGACATGATCTTCTCCCTTCGACAACTACAAGAGAAATGCAGAGAGCAAAGACAACCACTCTACGTTGCGTTCATCAATCTCACAAAAGCCTTCGACCTTGTGAGTAGAGATGGCCTGTTCAAAATCCTCGCCAGGATTGGTTATCCCCCAAAGCTCTTTATGATAGTTCAGTCATTCCACACAGACATGAAGAGCATTGTTCAGTTTGAAGGCTCTTCCTCGGAAGCTTTCAACGTCCGCAGTGTGTGAAGCAGGGCTGTGTGCTTGACCCCCCCCCCCCACAGCTTATTTGGTATCTTCTTCGCTGTCATCGCGAAACACGCCTTTGGAACATCAACTGATGTTGTCTACCTTCACAAAGAACAGACGGGAAGCTGCTCAGTATGTCTCGACTCGGGGTGAAATCCAAGGTACGTGAAGTACTCATCAGGGACATGGTCTATGCAGACAACCTGGCACTGGCAACATATTCCAAGGAGCAACTGCAACACCTTGTGGACAACTTCTCAAAAGTCTGCAAGGACTTCAGCTTGACCATCAGTCTGAAGAAAACTAAAGTATTGGGCCAAGGCATTGAGCAGTCCCCTGCCATCACCATCAACAATTGCGAGCTGGAGGTAGTCCATGAGTTTACATACCTTGGCTCCACCATCACAAACAACCTCTCTCTAGAGTCTGAGATCAACAAACGCATCGGAGAAGCATCTTCAACATTAGTTAGGTTGACAAAGAGAGTTTGGGAGAACAGCAAGCTAATGACGCACACCAAGGCTGCAGTGTACAGAACTTGCATCCTCAGCACACTGCTTTATGGCAGTGAAACCTGGAGCCCCTACTCCAGACAAAAACATGCCTCAATGCCTTCCACCTTATCCTGTGTCTCAAGTGGACTGATCAACTCAGCAACAATGAGGTACTGGCCCGTGCCCACACACCCAGCCTTGTCATTCTGCTCCATCAACGATGTCTCCATTGGTTGGGTCACATACACCGAATGTTAGATGGGAGGATCCCAAAAGACCTGCTGTAATGAAAGCTGACCTTCAGCAAGACAACATGAGGATGACCCCATCTTCGTTTCAAAGATGTCTATAAGAGAGACATGAAGTCATTGAATATGAATGTCGAAAGTTGGGAGGACATTGCAAGTGATCACACACACTGGAGTCTGGAACTAAGCAGGGGTTTAAAAATATGAGAGGAGGAGCAGAGGCTCGCTGCTAAAGAAAATTAGACTCGACGAAAAAACAACACCGGAACAAGACTGGCAGACACAATCTTCAAATGCAGTCATTGCAAGAAGGACTGTCACTCAGCCAGGACTGTCACTCAGCCAGGACTGTCACTCAGCCAGGACTGTCACTCAGCCAGGACTGTCATTGCAGCCAGGACTGTCACTCTCATGTTGGCCTCTACAGCCACAGCAGACTCTGTGCTACCAACAGAACCAAAGCAAGACTTTCCTTCTTAAATATGAAGTAAGGCCACTCCCCGGGTGGCTCTGGGATTTTCTTCTCTTGCTTTGGGTTTTTTGCCATCTTGGTCTTTGGACTCTAGACCATTCTTCAAGGTTTGGGGTATTTTCTACAGCCTTTCCAAAGATTCTACAGTAAGAGCCAGGTCATTGACATATAAAAGTTTCCAAGGATTTCCAGTTCTGAAATCTTATGTAATTGTCTCAAGGATTATAATATAGGAAAGGAGACTGAGAGTATTTACCTATACACTGGCAAATGTAACTGCAATATCAATGAAATAAATTATTACTAAACCTGCATTAAGAGCAGGTGAGTTGCTCTGTACCATAGACTATTGGATAAGATACACTCAGGGATTTACAGATTGAACACAAGCTAGAGCCCATCAAACCTCAGTGTTATGCTGTCACTACAGTTTGAAAACCAAAGTTCTATGAAATTCATTACCTTTATCCTGCTGCTTGATTCCATGACCTACACTTTGGATAGTAGCTTCCTACATTCAGACATCATAATCTGGAACAATCTCCCAGATGCTTCTATTCATCTCTCACTATGGATTAAATATTTAAATGTCAGAGATGAGATATTGTTAATAAGAGAATAATTTTCTGAACTATTTACCTCATCTTTAGAGTGTATATTTACATTATTTATATCATCTACATTATGTTTAAATCAGAAGTAGACCTGTTTGGAATGTAGAGTAGAATAAATACCGTAAATATACACCTTAAATTGGAAGTTAACAGTCCATAAAATTATACTTTTAATTGACAGTGGTATCCAAAACTTTCAAGAGACAAATGTATAAACAACTCCCTTTCACTTACACACCTCTGATCAAGGAATAATGGATTAGCTCATTTGATTTCTCTTTAAAAACCAAGTGTCTGAGGAGGTTGTTGTTCACAAATGCATGGGGGTACACAGGTTATCTAACTAACGCTAAAGGTAGTTATTAATAGCAGTAGTAGTAAGGTTTGATCTCATCGATATCTTGTCAACTATGCAGCTTGTTAATCTTGCAACAATATTGCTTCCCATCCGACAAACTACATATCAAAATGTTACCAAATTGGATAAAGTCCATCCTTTCCTTAAGAAATCCTACCAAGTTCATCCTTCCTGGAGGAAGGGGAGATTTTCACTTAAATATAATGAAATGAATTGATAATAGCCACCTTAAGTAAATCAAGGAAATTCTTCTCCTAAAAGAAGCTATTTAAATTCATGAAATGTTACACCAGCTTGCCCATGACAATAGGAATTGTTTGGGCACTATAGCAACTGTGAGTTGAAAGTTATGGAAAATAGGGCAACATCATGTACTTTTGATTAAATTCTCCATATAACACATTTGTATACTTGCATACAGACATGCACACATTTACAAACACACATACTTGTATACAAACATCCATCAGACACCTACCATACTCTGAACGCCTTGCTTCCCTGGGCATGGATTCATTGAGGCTCCGTCGTCTGGCAAT
>JAOPJM010507139.1:0-10826 GCA_027124095.1 Muusoctopus leioderma | reverse complement strand
TATGTATACATATATATATACACAAACACATATATATATATATATATATATATATCATAATCATCATTGTTTTACATCTGCGTGTTTTACTGGGTGCATTATATCATGGCATCAGCACTAGAGAGTTTGTTATGTCCTTGACTCTATATTCTTGTCAAGGACATGACAACCTCTCTAGTATTGGTGCCATGATAAATGCACCCAGTACCCTCTGTAAAGTTGTTGGTGTTAGGAAAAGCATTCAGCCGTAGAGAGGTTGTCATGTCTTTGACACGACCATAGAGTCCTGATCCTAAGCTCATCTAAAGAATATGGCTTTGATGAGTAGATAACTCTTTTGACATGACCACATAAAAAATAGTCGAATGGGGTCAGATCAGGCAAACAAGATGGCCAAGCAATTGGTCCAGCCTGACCAATCCTCCTGTCTGGAAAGATGTCATTCAAAAACCATCACACATCCGAACCATAGTGGTAGGGTGTGTCATCTAGCTGAAAGGAGGTGCTATCTGAAAGATTTAACCGTCTTAGTTCAGGTATAAGGAAATGGTACAACATTGCAGGATAACATTCATCATTGACTGCTGCTACTTCAAAAAAGAAAAGACTGATAATGCATGACTTCCTGAGGGCACTGCAGACATCGATTTTTGGAGAGACTATCATTTTGCCAGACTTCTTGACGTTTCTTTTTGCTTAAATGCGGCAATTGTAGTGATTCACTTTATCACTAATGCGGAAAGTTGCATCATCAAAAAATGTCAACTCGTCTGAAAACTAATGGGAATTGGCAATTTTTTGATATCATCATCTGTTGGCAGAAATCCAATCTTACATGGTAGTCTTCTTCCTGTAACATTTGAACAACCCAAATATTATAAGCATTTTCATTTAGTGTCACTTTCAGAATCTTGTGCACTGTAGATGGCAGAATGTTTAGTTTATCAGATGCACCCCACAGCAATTTTCTTGGACTCCTATCAAATGCCTCTGTGCTGATTGGTGGCCTCCTAAATTGGGGTTTGTCATTCTCTGACCCGGTTTCTTCAAACTTTTTCATCCAATTTTTAATCGTATTCCTATGTGGTGCATCTTTTCTGTAATAAGTAGTGAATCTTCTTACCACAGCTGATATAGACTTAAATTCTGCAAGCCATAGCACACTGTTAATCTTTTGTTCTACTGTCCCCATTTGCAATCGGTTAAAATATTTGAAAATGAATTATAATAAATTATAATTAATTAGCAAGATTTTAAGAAAACTAATGCATAAAAACTTTTATATGCAGTTTACAGTGTATTTCTATCATGTGTATATCCAAACATTTTAAATATTATTAACATCTAAAATTGCACAAAGGACTATATATGTATGTATGTATGTATGTATGTATGTATGTATGTATGTATGTATGTATGTATGTATCTTTCCGCTTTTATTTTTCAAATTTTGTCACCAATTGAGAAAGAGCTGGTTTCTAACCTAGATCCAAGGCTCTTTCATTGGAATTTAGAAAACATGTATGTATGTATGTATGTATGTATGTGTGTGTGTGTGCGTGCGTGTGTATGTGTGTGCGTGCGTGCATGTGTGTGTGTGTGGTTGCAAATGAGTTTGCAGTATTAGTGTGTATAAAATGTATATTGGTGTATGATATTATGATCTCGCTACCACATGCTTTCAATGAAAGCAATATGGAAAGTAATGTAATATGTTGTAGTTGTTGTGTAGCCCCAGATCAGCTCTGATCTAGCAGTCCTACGGCACACAGGTAGTCGGTCAAACGACAATGCATGACCACAGAATCTCCACAGTTTTGTTGACGCCCTTACTGCACACTCCGACATGCAGTGATGAATAGTATGGAGTGCAGTGTGACAGTCGGAATATTTTGCACTGTCTCTACTGTCCAGTATATTCCTGCATGCCCATAGATTCACAGTGGATGTGGACAAGGTAGACTTGGTCAGAGTGTGACAGTTGCTGTTACTCTGCAGTTATTGTTGGTGATGTGTATCCCAGCATAGTGTTTTTGGCCAGTGAGGCTATCGATGTTACAACTATTTCTCTGTGTGTGTGTTCCTTATGCTTGTTCTTGCTGAGTAGGAGAGATAATGTTTCTAGGATTTTATTGTAGTAATGCTCTAGGGTGTCATATATGTGTCTGCGTATTTGGAGGTGGTTTTTCATGTAGTGACAGGGACTATGTGGGTTGAACATTACTGTGACAACAAACTGTGTCCCTTGCATCTCCAGGTGGTCTTTCATTTGTAGTATTTTTTGTTTCATTGTGTAGGTGGTCAGTGTACAACCTGCTATGATACGTAGTGTGCTGTTTTGTGTTTTTGTAGTTTGTTGTTTCTACACCATTGTTGTTTCTTTCTGTTGGCCAAATGTGGTACCTGTGATTGCTCTAAATATGTTTGCGAGTCATTTTGCTTTCTTTACTATGTCTTCTATGTGTGTTGTGAATGTTGTGGAGGAGGTGTATGTAATAACTCTTAGTATGTTAGTCTTCTGTGTGTATTATATGTTTATGTTGCTAAATGTGATGATTGGTTGTATTTGATGTTCTCTGGTGTTACTGGTAAGAAGGGAGACAGTGGATTTGGTAGGTGCTGCTTTAAGTCTGTTATTATAGAACCAGATTTCTTGGTTTATTTAGGTAGGCTTCAAGTAGTTGTAAAGCAGAATGGTGGGAAGATGTGAGTGTGACGTCAACTGCATATGAGGCTGTCTTTATGTTTGGTGGAGGTATAGGAAGGTTGTGAAGATATAGCCTGAAAAGAGTGGATGACAGGATCGATTACTGTGGTACTCCATTCGGGAAATTGCAATTTCTGGAAGTGTTATTCTCATACACTACAGTGGGGGTATTCTCACTGCTAACTACTCCTGTGGATCTATTACAGATGAAATCGTTCTTCTTTGTCAGCCAGCCTGAGATCAAATCGCTCCATTTAAGCATACATAGTGTGCATTGAGTACACAACATAGAGTTCTTACCTACTTCCCTTTCTGCAAATCAAGCATGACCATTTTCCAAATGTCAGTAAATTTCTATTTTCTTTCTTGTTAACTAAAACTTTTGTCTTTGCTAAGTTGACCTTTAGGCCTCTTAATTTTAGACCATGCTTCCATATTTGGAACTTTTTGACTGATTCAGCTATGAGAACTAGGTTGTCAGCATACAGGAGTTCCTTCAGACAACCAGTCTTTATGTTTGGTGGAGGTATAGGAAGGTTGTGAAGGTATAGCCTGAAAAGAGTGGATGACTGAATCGATCACTGTGGTACTCCATTCGGGAAATTGCAATTTCTGGAAGTGTTATTCTTATACACTACATTGTCTTGGTAGCTCAACAAGTAGTTTGCTAGCCAGCGTCTTGTGTTGTTTCTTAAAGTGGTGTTGAGTATTTTTTGTATAAGTGGATTGCAGGAACAGAGTAGAAAGTTTTGCTGATGTCGAAGGTAGTTAGAATGGTACATTTGGGAGGTTTGTTGTTATTAAAGCTATTTTGTATTTTCTGTATTATGTTTGTGAGTAGTGTGGTGGTTGAGTATAGGTCTGAATGCATGTTATGATTTGTGTGTATTAGTGGTGTCAAGGATTAGTATTTCTAGAATCTTTGAGGGTATGCATAGGAGGATGATGGGTCTGTATGATGTTTCTTCACTTTTGTTAGGCTTTAGAATTGTTATGATTTTGTCTAGCTTCCAGATTCTGGGAATTTGACAGTGTTGGTACGAGTAATTGTAGATATTGGTGAGTACTTTGATTCCCCCAGGCCATAGACGTTTTAGATGTATGTTTGTGATTTTGTCCGGCTCTGCGGCTATAAGTTGTTAGATTTCCTCATGGGTTTTAGGTGTCTGATAAAAGGAAGTGGGTACAATCGTAGTCTCAGTGGAAGGTGCGTATTTTGCATTTTGTGTTCTTGTCTTTTTTGTGTGGTTTTTGATGGCTGATTTTGGAGAAATGTCTGATAAGTGTATTTGCTTGGTATTGCAGTGTAGTTATATTATTTGAAGTTGCTATTGTAATTTGGGATGTGGTGTGATTGTTGTTGTTGTTGATAATGCTAATTACTCTACATTGTGTTTTACTGTTAGTTTGGTAGTTTATGTTGGATACAAAAAAATGTTTGCCAATTTTCTATGGTATATATTTTGTTTTGTTATTTCTTTATCTAGTTGTTTGATACCGAGTTTTATTTTGGTTGTGTATGGTTTTGATGTTTTGTATTTGAGGTTGTCTATGATTTTTAAGAGGTTGGTTATTTCTGATGTGTAATTGGGGTTGTATCTTTTATGTTGCCTTGAGGGATATGCTTTTTGGATGCGTCTATAATTATTTTGTTCAATGCATGTACTGCAGTGTCTTTGTTGGTGAATGTGGGCTATGTTATGATTGTATTGCAGAATTTTGAAAAATCTTGATTCTGTTTCTGGATGGAACTCATTCCACTGTGCTTTCTTAAAGTTCGTAAAAGTGGATTGCTTTCTTCATTGATGTGCAAGAGTGTTGTGATGATAATTGGGAGGTGGTCCGAGGAAAGTTGTGGAATTGTTTGCCAAGTGGTTGTGGTAGCTAGGTATGGGGAGCTGAAGGTTATATCTGGGGAAGAGTTGTTGTAGTTGGCTTGGTGAGATATGTTTGTTAGTGTGGGTTGCTTAGAGTATGAAGGAAATTTGGTTGTGATACTATTGTGTTACCTCTTTTGTTATCTATACTATTTGAAAACCAGGAGGTGTTCAGTGCATTAAAGCCCCCACCCCCATGATGGGTTTTGAGAGTGTTAAAGGATTATAGTTGTGGTGTGTCAATTGGTGGGTCGTTTGTTGAGGTTGGTGGTAATATATATATATATATGTTTACTATGTTACTGGTTTTTATTTTGAAAGCCTGCATTTCTGGTGTAGTGTTGTTTCCTATCAGTTTACAAATGTAATTTGTGATATCTTTATATTGAATGCAAGTTTTTATGTATGTTATAAGACCACCCCCGTTGGCTGATTCGAATAGAATTTGGAATGCTGGGTGTTCTGTACTCTAGTAGTAACAATGATGTTTTCTGAATTATTACTGCATGAATGTTATGAGTGATGATAAAACACTTTAGTTCCATAAAGGTGTTTTTCATGCTGTTAATATTTTATTGAACAATTTAAACATTTTTGTGTCATGTTTATAAAGTTTAATTTTGTGTGAAGTGTTTATTTTTAATTGTATTCTTTGCGGACCTGTGACGTTGAGAAGGGAGACAACAACGGCCCTTCCCGTTTTTATCATTAGTGTTGCTGTCATTGTTATTGTTCTTTTTTTTCCTGTAAAGTCGTGTATTTTTCTGGAGTATTTATAAATGTTGTTATTTAGTGGTCTTTGTGTGAGTATTTTATAGACTTTGTAAGACACCATTATATGTGTTTTAGAGCCCGCTCGTGCAGATTTGGAGATACTGTCGTTATCTGACGGTGTTCGCATGTGCAGTGAGTAATATTTCTGTGTGTTGAGAACACATCGTTCGACTGGCATTCTAGCTGTGACCACCCTGTCTTCTTTTCTTGCAATATTATATTCAGTATTAGTTTATCCTGTATATTTAACAATTTTTTAGACGATAGGCTAGCATTTTCAGAAGATTTTGCTACAATTTCCTGCGAGTCGAGTGACTTCGTAAAGGATTCCTCACTTGAGTAATGTTATATTGTTCTTGGTTGTAGAAAGTTCTGTTGTGTTCTGTTTATGCAACGAAAGTTGAAGGATGTGAAACTTGTGTTAAGAGCTGCTGTCTGTTGCTGTTGTTGTTACACTGCATAGCTATTATAGATGTGTCATCGGTGAGCTGTTGACTATTTGAAAGTACCTCACATACTGCTGTTGGTACGGCTACTGCTATCAGCGAGTGGGCCTGCCACTTAATATAACATCACACTAATCTGGTTGTTGAAATGGCTGACGTAGTGCTTCTGTTGATACTGCTGTTACTATAAGATGCCACTGCTGTCAGCGATTAAGCATGCCAGTTAATATTGCATAACGCTAATCACTGATATGTTGGGAATAATTAACTCAATTAATTTAGCTGTAAATTAAATCTGTGGGTGAGAGTTCTCTTTGCTGGCACACCATGAACATGATCTTCTTTTTATCAGGAGAGATTTTCTACAACACAAAAACACTTTTCTCTTTCCCTGATAAAGAACTCAGTCCAAAACATCATGAAAACCTTCTTCCAATGACATACAAACGTACAGCATCTAAGTTCATCCAAGCGAGCTATTTGATCACTGAGGGGTGTGCACAACGACTCAACGGGCAGTCAGTGCAATGACTTTATGTCAATGTGAATTAAACAAACGTGAAGAATGGACCTTAAATTATACTCCACACACACACTATATATATATATATATATATATATATACATACATACACCCATACATATATTCGTATGTATGTATATGTGTGTGTGTATGTATGCGTGATAATCTTAATCAAATGGTCAAGAAGGTCACTAGTCAATGAAGTACTCAATACATTTTAAAATGTAGAGTATATATTTATTTTGATTAATATGTGACAATGCGTCAACTGTTTCGTGTTTACACACACATCTTCAGAGTCTGAAATAGCCTCTGAAAATGTGTGTATAAACACGAAACAGTTGGTCCATTGCCAGGTTTTAATAAAACACAATTTAACCACCAGCAACACCCTATTCAGGCTGAAGTCTCAATACAAGTCAACCTGGATGCATCTTCGATCACATCACTGGCATCTAATTAACTATATCTTTTTGCAAAGAGGAGACAAAGCCAAAGTCAAAATCACCAAAGCAATGACAGCCCCTGACGACTGCTGAACTGACTATCGTCTTGTTATATCACATCTATGAATAAGACTCAAGAAAATATCTGAAGTAAAACGAGCTATTATGGAAGAAGCTGAATGTCCAGCTTCTGAAATATCCTGGGATTCGCAAAAACTCTAGAACAAAATGTGAATACCAATATCTCAAACTCATTCGATTTGGGTCCTCAACGCATTGGTTTCTGCAGCTGAATCAGAAGTGGGATTCTCAAGCTGCAAACATCACAATTAGTTCAATGAGAATAATGCGGAACTTGGCAAGCTCATCTCGACAAGAAACTTGGGAAAACGATCTCCAATCCCAAACAAAGGAAGACAACTATCGATGTCTCAAGGCGGATATTCAAACACAAATCCATAGAATTAAAAATTACAAGTGGCATGCCAAGGCCAGTGAAATCCAAAGTTATGCTACCCAACATTATATGCGTGACTTCTAATCTGCTACCTGTGCCATCTATGGACTTGCCAAGACAGTACCAATGCCAACGAAAACTGAAGACACCAGTATTTTCACAGATGATGAAGCAATTTTGAACCGTTGGTTTGAATACTTTAACAACCTACTGAACAGACCACCGACTGCCTCTGATGGCTGCCATGTTGATCTTCCAATGTTCCCCATGCAATGGTGGGTATCATCACCTCCAACTCTCAAGGAACTGGACTTTGCCATCTGCCAGATATATGACAGCAAAATTAATGGTCCTGATTCTATTGCTACTGAACTGTACAAACAAGAAGGAAGACCATTGAAAGCTCATCTTCATCAACTGATTCTACGAATATGGGAACGAAAATCTGTCCCTAGCGACTTTAAAGATGTTAGTATTGTAATCATCTTAAAAGAAGGTGATTTTTTAACTTCTATGATCTGGTTAAAGCCTTTGACACAATGCCGAGACACATCTTATAGAAAGTACTAAAAAAATTTGGATGTCCAGATCACTTCAATCAAGGGGTTCAATCACTTCATAATGGCATGAAAGGTTGAGTGTCATACCAAAGTGAACTTTCCCTTGAATTCGACATCAATGGTGGTGTTAAATAAAGCTGTGTACTCGCAACCATCATGTTTTCAACGTATATGACTGCTGTGCTTATGAAAATCGACCATGAATTCAAACCTGGAGTTACCATTTAATACAGATATGATGGAAGACTTTTCAGCCTATGACGTCTTAAATCAAAAAACCTTAAATCTGCAACCATGAGCTGTGAGCTGCAATATGCTGACAACAATGCTGTTCCGACTTTAACTGGATCTGACCTACAAACCACCTCTGATGCATTTGTTTGTGCTTATGAGATGTTTGGCCTCACTACTTATGAGATGTTTGGCCTCACTACTTATGAGATGTTTGGCCTCACTACTTATGAGATGTTTGGCCCAAAGATGAAGTTCCTTGCGCAATATCCACTTTGAGTAGAAAGAAGACCTCTTCAAATTACTATCCATAATGAACTAGTTGAAGAAGCTTCATCCTTCACCTATCTCGGCAGCATCTTGTCCAACTTCTGCTCCTTTGAAGATGACACCACCAACCGACTGTGAGCAGCCCACAAACCCTTTAGATACAACTCATACCATGTCATTCACAACCGGAAGTTTTGGTGTGTCAGGCTGTTGTGCTCTCCACACTGCTCTATGGCTGTAAGACATCAAATACATCGACTTGAGAGATTTTATTAAGCAAAGCTGTGATTGATCCTGAAAATGAATTTGGATGACTATGACTATGTAATGGGAATTATTAGTTAGGGATGGTAAAATATACAATGCAGTCATGGGTGCTATGTGACAGAAAATTACTGCTAGGTTGGTGTTTCAAATTAATTGTTGCCAATGTTTTGTACAGGTGGGAGAGTGCTTACCTTATTTGCAATTGAAATGGTATTTTTAATAGGTATTTATTCATATTCCTACACATAGACTCAATTTTCAAGTTTTTGTTTAATATTTTGAAAGGTGGCATTAAAATAGTACAGTTCTCGGCCAGACATAAGTTGCATCTCTTTGAACCATTGAAATATGGGGTTGCAGGTTCAACAATATTCCAACTTATAGGAATGTTGCCAATTCCACTGTCCTTCAGTTTGCAGATGTATTGAGATAGAGAGTTATAATTTATTTAACTCTGGATCTAAAAGAGTGAGTATTCTGTATATGCCTGATGTTTCCTGTGATCATTATATAGTTCTTTTTAGTACCATCTGTGGATGTTATTTTAGCTTTGTACACTCTACTAGAATGATGCACTGAAAAGAAGCAATTTCAAAGAAAAACTACAGTATGAGGAACAAGCCCCACAGTGCAGCAGAATTAGGAAAAGACATCATCTTACAGCATGAGTCCAGCATCCAATATAACTATAAATATTCTGTCAATGATAAAATACACATTTCTCTATAAGCCATAAATATCATAAACTTGTCAATAAGAATATTGTAAGAGTTACCTACTGTTGCTTGGAAAGGATTGTAATACAAATATCCATCCATAACCAAAGTTATATAGAACTATGAACAGACCAAAATAATCACCAGAATTCAATTGCAGCAACATCATATGTCCTGCCCAGTATATATGTATGTATCTGTCTTTCTACATGTGTGTGTTTGTGCTGTTAAAAACACATGCATGCACCATTTTTACTTTTTAATTAAGGATTTTTTACATTTCCTCATCAGTCCTTCATATTTGTTTTGAATAAAAAATTTCCCAAGTTTAATGATATTTCGACACTCTCTGAGTATATCTTCTGGATATAAAGATTTCAGTGGTGGTTATTTTTTGCTATTTTTATTGTAGACATGGGTATGATGTTGTTTCTGTTTCCTCATTTGTTTATCATTGAACTTTTAATTTTCTGACTGTTGAGAATAGGCATCAGGTTTCTTTCAGAAATCATGTAATACTTTGACTGTGGTGTCTGTTGTGTGCTACTTAGATGCGATAACTGATTCTTGATTTTTGCATTATATTTGCTGTAGTACAGCTTTCATGGATAATTTTCTAGCCTTTTGTGAGGATTCTGTATATGATACTTTGTGTTAACAACTAATATTTTTCAATCTAGTTTCTTCTTAGAACACTAGATAAAAAGATATTTATAATATTTTAAATACGTTTTCTTTTTGTGAACAGGTAATAAACCTAGAGCTAATTTGGTTCAATAATGTTAGTTATTTCATCACCACCACCACCACCAGCAGTCATCATCATCCTCGGCAGAAAACTAATGCCGCCACCGCCACCACCACAGCCACTGCCACCGAGACTAGCCAATGCTTTTGATGGTTAGCTGCTTACTCAATTCACTTATTCTCAGCCTTTCTTTCAAGTGCATAATCATCAGATCATATTTAACTATTTTCTCTCCAAATGTTTAAGTATATATCGATTTCTTTTGACTGACAAGGCCAATATTTGTAGCAGAGCAGCTACTGAGCAATCCCAGCATTTTACTGGTACTTATTTTAATCAATTCTGGAGAGAGATAACCAGCAAAGTCAAACCTAGAAGATTCGAATTCACAAGTGAGCAGGATAAAACAAAGCTCTGTAAAGCATCATGATCATCACCATCATCATTTTTACATCCGTGTTTCCATGCTAGTATGGGTTGGATGGAGATTTTTTGAGGAAGCATTTTACAGTCAAATGATTACTTTCTTAAAGAAAAGGTTGAATTGTTTAGGGGAGGTGAATAGTCAATTGAATCAGCCACAGTATATTACCGGTACTTATTTTATCAACTCTGGGGAGATTTGAACTTATAATTGTGAGAATAAAAATCAAATAACAATGTATTTAGTCTAGTATTGTACTGTATTGGCCATCTGTACCACCCTCAAAAGTGTATGTCTCTCTCTCTCTATCTCTGTATGTATGTATATATATATATATATATATATATATATATAATTCAATTTGTTACTGGTATTTTCCT
>JAOPJM010506930.1:0-10827 GCA_027124095.1 Muusoctopus leioderma | reverse complement strand
TCATCATCATCATCATCATCATCATCATCATCATCATCATCATCATCATCATCATCATCATCATCATTTTACGTCCGCTGTCCATGCTAGCATAGGTTGGACGGGTGAATTCGGTCCGAGTCAGTTCTTAATCGGAGTCACCACTCTCCCAGGGTCCGAGTCAGTTCTTATTCGGAGTCAGCACTTATCTAGACGGGTCTGTTGACCACGTTTTGCCCGTACATTTCATTTGGTTTGGTTTCTACGGATAAAGGCCCTTCCTAACACCAACCACTTTACAGAGTGTACTGGGTGCATTTTATTGTGTCACCAACACTAGAAAGATTGTCATGTCCATGACACGACTAAAGAGTCCTCTCTACCCTACATTGTCTCCTTTCGATTACCAACCACTGTACATAGTGTAGTTGGTGCATTTTATCGTGGAACTAACACTAGAAAGGATGCTTTGTCTCATGCAGGCTAAAGAGTCCTCTCTACGTAGTCTTCGTTCTTTGAGTTTAAATGTGACCTGAGAGTGTAGATAGAAGGTGAATGAGATACGTTAAAGTGGGGGAAGGTATGAATATGGGTGTGGTGGGGACGCAGTGATTGGATAGTAGGGGAAGGGGAATATGATAACTACATACGGGGTGGGGGTGTGCAGAGCAGATCCAGGTTGAGTGGGTAAAGGAAGCAAGAATTTGATAGGAGAAACAGAGTGATTGGGTATGAGAGTGGTAGAGGGGGAAGTAGATGAAGAGAGAGGGTAATGGCAGAGAGTAGTAGAAGTGAGACAGTGCCGATAGCTACAGATTGTTGGCGAGTGAGAGAGAGAGAGCGCGACCGAGCGCGCTAGCTAGTGACGAATACTAATAGAGAAAGAAAGCGACAGATAAAATGGTGACAGAGAGTGTCAGTAGCGAGTGGCCTGAAGGAAAAGGAGTGATGAGTGGCAGCACAGCAGGGGTGATGGTAGTGTGTATAAGATAGGATGTAGACCCTTATTTATAGACCTCATGGTAGATAGAGGTAGAGGAATGGTGATGGAAGTGTACGCAGATCTGAGGCAGACTTCTAAGGATGGTGGTGGGAGGGAAGGGGATAGAATAGATAGGTCCAAAGCCAGGCGACATGGTACAGTGTATAGGAAACATCGTGGGTGGTTGGAGTGAGGGGGAGTGATAGAGAGGTGAGAGGGTATCAAGAGGCGGTGGGACCGCAGATAGGGGCATAACAGGGATATATTGGGCAAGAGGTCCGAATGTCTGGATGTCAATATATCTCTGCCCCCACCACTACCCCCATTTTTAACGAGTATTTCGTCATCCTTGCATAGGTGGGTGGGTCTTCTCTAGTACTGTGTGTCGCCAATGATCGTAGTCCTATGTCATCTTTTCTGTGAGGCTCAGCATCCTGAGATCAGTCTTCACCACTTCATCGCATATCTTCTTGGGTTTTCCTCTTCCACAGGTTCTATTCACTTTGAGCACCCTGCAATTCCTTATACAGCTGCCATTCTCCATGCGCATTACGTGCCCCTACCAGCGCAGTCTTCTATATTGCACACTACACCTGATTCCTCTTATACCAAGTTTTTCTCTCATCTCATTTGTGCTCTGTCGTTCATGCCAACTAACATTACACATCGGCTTCATTTCTCTCTAGTCTTCGCAAGTCCTTTGCATTCGTGGGCCACTTGTCACTACCATGCAGCATTGCAGTTCGTACACAAGCATCATACAATATGCCTTTCACTCTAATAGAACTTATTCCAACCCGTTCTTAACCTGGCTACTATGCTTTCAAAGCACCCACCTCTACAACTAATTTGGTACCTTGCTAACAGAAGCTATTAACTACTTCTAGCGGGCCGTCCGGGCGTTTGAGAGAATTTATTTCATGTTTACTTTTAGTGATTACTGCACCTGAGCATCTGCCACGCATGAATTCTACCTTCTCTGACAGCCTACCTGTGATTCCACTAAATCTCTTGTGTGTCCATAGGTTACATTATGGAATTTATACCTACTTCTTTTCTGCATATCGAGCAAGGCCATTTACCTGATGGTAGCAGGGTCATATCTTCTCTCCTACTTACTAAGACTTTAGATTTTGTTAAGTTCACTTTGAGACCTTTCAATTCCAGGTTTAGTTTCCATATCTGGAATTTCTTCTTTAAATCTTCTACAAAATATCTGCTATAAGCACTAGGTCATCAGCATACAGGAGTTCCCATGGACAGTCGGACTTAAACTCCTCTGTTATGGCCTGGAGGACTATGATAAACAGAAGCGAGCTGAGGACAGCCCTGATGGACCCCTACCTGCGTATTAAATTCGTCGCTGTACTCATTGCTAATTCTCACTTTGCTGATTGCATCTCTGTACATGTCTTGCACGGCCCTCACAAGCCATTCATCTACTCCTAGTCTCATAAGTAACCACCAGTTTACAGAGTGTGGAACCCTGTCAAAGGCCTTCTCCAGGTCGAATAATGCAAGGTAGAGGGGTTTACTCCTAGCTAAGAACTTCTCCTGCAGTTGTCTCACCAAGAAGATGGTATCAGTAGTATCTCTTCCCGGCACAAAACTGAACTTCACCTCATCCAGGCTAATTCTCTTCCTAATCATTGTGCTATACATTTTTCTGTAGCTTTCATAACTTGGTCTAACAATCTGATGCTACTGTAGTTACTTCTCTCTAGTGCATCTCTTGCACCCTTGTAGCAATTCACGATGCTGCTGCTACGCCAGTCATTGGGTATGACACCTTCATGTATTACTTGATTGACTATGTGAGTGACTAGCCCATGCCCCATGCCACCAGATATTTTAAGCATCTCAGCGACTATTCCATGCCTTCATGTCCTTAATTTCTTTTGATACCATACTACTTGATGAAAGTAAACAAAGGTTATACGAGAAAATTTAACTCTGAACTTTATGAAACTTACAAATGGTAATGTGAAAATATTTCTAATAATAAATTGTATTGTTGTCGAATTCAACTCATTTCAAAAGAATATTCAGTATGGAGTTTTGTAAATAAATAATCTGCATACTGCAATCGCTCGCCACGTAAAGTCAGTGATCCATTTACAAGCATATGTTAATTTTAAGCAACTTGGAAAAGCAGGAAGAATAGCTTTAGCGTTTGACAAGCAGAATTCATTTGCTATGAGTAGACACAATGAAGAAGTTTTGAAAAACAGAGATATCTTAAAATGACTGATTCGAATAATATGCTTTGGGGTAATGTAAGTATTGGGTTTTCATGGTCATGATGAGAGTGCGTTATCTGAAAACAGGGTCAACTATATTGTGTTAGCCTTCTGTGTCGCCGGTTTCGATGAAAAATTGCAAAATCATTAAAAAACTGCTACTGATCATACAGGATTGTCATCAACTATTCAGAACGATTTAATTCAATCAATTAGTACTGTTCGTTTAGACAAAAAAAAATAGATTACAGTGGACGAAATTGCAGACGTAAGTTATTTGTCCCAACTTTTATCTGTTGTGCACTACGCTAATAGAAATGAACAAATTTGTGAAAGGCTTCTTGGATTTACTGATGTTAGTGAAGATAGAAGTGCTCAGATTATTTCGGATTTAGCTAAAAAGAATTGAGCTAGGCTGTTTAAAAAATTAGTTGCTCAAACGTACGATGGTGCTGGTGTCATGGTAAGCGAACTTAATTGTGTTCAGGCAGGAAGTAGAGAGAGAGAGGGAATACCAGAGGGTATTTTTCTGCACTGTTTTCCTCATAAGCTTAATCTTGTTTTAAGTTCAGCTATTTCTCACATTCTAGAGTGCAATACATTTTTCTCAATATTAGGTAGTAAATATATCGTCATTTTTTAGCAGCTCCATGAAGTGAATTTCATTATTCCATGATATTGTATAAAAACTCTTCCCAGAGCTTGATCTAACACGATGAGACTATTCATTTTTGATGGGTGAAACTATGTAAGAGAACGAAGACAAATAATCTTTTTGATGACATTCTGGAAAATCCAAAACATTTTGATGATAAAACGAAAAATGATGCAAGAGGATTTTCAGCAGGTCTCGAAAGGTAACAATACAACGAGGCAGGTGATTTGGAACCCCATGGAGAAGAGATAGTACAGGAGCTTGATAATTAGCTTCCTATAAATACCTGGGTATAGATGTTCTTAAAGCTATCTGTGTGAAAGCTGAGCGAAAGAGAATGAAAAATGAATATTCTGACAGTCAAAACTATTTTTTAAGATCATTTCACGTGACTTTGTAATATTGGACTGGAGCGTATGGAGCGTAACATACTTAAATTATATAGATCATAATACGAGAAATCTACTAAAAGTCACCACGTAATAGACAATAAGTTTGACACCCAACGAATATAAATTCCCAAAATGGTAGGAGATAATTGACCGTCAACGAACAGTTAAAAAAGGCACTACTTATTAATGTTGCACACTTGCTACGTGCTATTGTTTAACTATGGACGTACAAAAAGTAGATTATATTTGCAGGAACAAAATTCTCATGAGAAATTGATTAGATTTCGATCAATTAAAGTTTAAACGTAAAGCAACAGCAAAAACGGACATACTGATACCATATAAGTCAATCATGGTGAACAACCATAAAAGCATGCCTTTACATGTACAATATTTCCGCGAATTGTATGTCCTACATATAAATAAAAAACAAAACAAAACAAACTAACTCTGGCCTGGATGAACAAATCCGACCTGAATGGGGCAACAGAAGCAACAACATTCGTGATACAAGAACAGGCTATTATCACTAAATATATTGAAAGGAATATCCACAATTCCTACAGTATAGATGACACATTCGCCTGTGTGGTGTGTTTTTTTTCTGAAACATTACACTACATTTTTTTAATAAGTATGACCTACACTAGCATCGACCAAATATACTTGGAGAAAATATTATTGAACTTTAGCATACAGACCTACCACCAGATAGCACATAATAAGCCTGATATCATTTTCCATCACAGAAATGACAATAGTGTATTAGTTATCAATATGGTAATACCAAATGACTGTAATGTTGTGCAGAAGTGAGTTGAAAAGCTAAAGAATTACACCGACCTAGTCGTTTAAATAAAACTATTATGGCATTGTAGGAATTTAACTATCATCCTATGTGTAATAGGTAAAAATGCAATGATACACAACCACTTCTGAAAAGACATTGACAGATTATTAACTATAAGGATAGGCAGAGACACTTTCCAGAAAATAGCAATACTAAAATCTGTAAATATTGCTAGGGCATTTACACACAGCATTTTTAACCTCGAACATTTAAATGCATGTTTTCCAAGATGTACCCAATTCGTTTTGAAGAAAGAAAATTCTTGATGTATTTCTCAAACCATAAATAATAAAAAATAATAATAATAAAAAGATTTATAGAAGGCAGAAAAAAAAAGAGATTTTATATGTAATGAAGTGGAAATTGTTTGAACAAATCTCGTAGAATATTTGATAAAATGACTTATAGAGAATGTGATATTTTAATTTGTAGTTGTATGTTATATCTAATAAAAGTGTCTGAAAATCGATAAGTGTAAGAAATGCCAATTCTGCTTTTCAATCAAATTTTCAACTAAACTTCAAAATGCTATTTTCTTTGATGGCGCACAAGTTTATTTTTTAAATTAATTTTCATCTAACTGTTTACATCTACTAAATATTCCATCTTTTCCATTAGATATTTTATTTTGTCTACACGTCTCCTCCAAACTACAGCAAGAGATTCATTCATTATTTACCTTACATCTATAATCCATTGATATTCTTCAGAGGTTTCCCAATATGAAAAATAATAATAATGATGATGATAATAATAATCATTTCTCTTAGTGGCCATTTATACATAAAAAAAAAAACGTGTTACAAAGTTGTTAGAAAAGCATGTGGGGATATATACAGACAAGTTATATAAAATCGAGGGGAGGGGCAAGCGATGTTATATAATATGTTAAGTCGTATTAATTGTTTGAAAATTACACAAATAAGTAAATTAATATATATATATATATATATATGTATAAATAAGTGAAATATAAATACACAAAACAAATAAGGGTAACCTACCCACAAACGGGTGAGAAGCCGCTACCTCAGTTTGATCAGGACAGCCCATGAACTTGACTAACTTCCGTTTTCATGTACTCTGCATCCAGGTACTGAAAATTGTCGGCCCCGAAAGAGCCCGTGAGCAACTTGGGTGTCGGAGTGGGTGAGAAAGGGCCCACACCCTCCTCGCAGTTGCAATACAGTAGTTCATAACCCTCTAAGGTGGTTTTCACCAGGAGTCTATCTCTTGCAGGCGCCACATAATCGAAGCCCTCAACCAAGCAAATCTGCTTTGTTGGCCCGTACTTCAGTTTTGAAAAACCAGACATACGGTCCTATTAGTCCGACATCGATCTATGGAGGAGATATCGCTCCACACATCGGTCAGTGTCACCTCCAATAGGAGTTGCTGAGACAAATGACCATACTCCTTGATCGTTCTTGGATAAAGACATCAAAACGCAGTGATATGTGAGCCAGGAAACGCAGAGAGGTGTTTTCCTTATTCACATATCTCTGCCACGTAGATATTTTCTGTGCAAGGTTACATATATTCAGCTCCTCTGTATTGCTAACAATGTTCGCGAAATAATTGCTGACAGTCTGTGTTGCTCAGAACAACACTTTCTCACATTAAAATGGGATTGTTTTCTTGGTTTGGCGCGTGTGTGTGTGTGTGTGTGTGCGTGCGTGCGTGCGTGTGTGTGTGTGTGTGTGTGTGTGTGTGTGTGCGTGCGTGTGTGTTGCTGTTGTTAATAGTATCGTTCACATAGTTCAAATTGACTTTTTCACTGCTGAAATATCATTATTGTTTCCGTGTAGAAATTGTGAGTATCCCCGTGAAATTAAATTTATTTTAGTTTTTGTTTGTTCTCCATGTACGTTTTTGACGGGCGTTTCTGTGGCGAGAAGCTGTCTTGATTTGAAACGTAAACAGACATATGAAAATGAAATTGTTAAAAAACCACAGACCTTTATCTCCCCCGGCTTGGGATAGATGTCAAACACGTTCCAGGAGGTTCCTTGTTGAAAAATTATCCCAAAACAAATATTTTTGGGGGTTATGCTTACGTAGAGGACTGGTAAAAAGAATTCCAAATACTTGGAGCAAGGTGAAGACACATCTAATAACGGCAGTACCCAACAACAACAGCAACAACAACAACATAACAATAGCAATAATAATAATAATAATAATTGTTTCTAACACAGGCACAAGGCCAAACAATCCTCAGTATTTGACTGGTACTTTATTTTATCGACCCCGGAAGGATGAAAGGAAAAGTTGACCTCGGCGGGATTTGAACGCAGAGCGCAGTGAGCCAGAACGAATACTGCAAGTAAGCCAGAACGAATACTGCAAGTAAGCCAGAACGAATACTGTTCGACGCGCTGACCACTCTGACAATTCGCAATAATAATAATAATAATAATAATAATAATAATAATAATAATAATAATAATAATAATAATAATTATAACAATAATAATAATAATAATAAAATATGATAATTCTTTCATTATTGGCCACAAGGGCCCAAACGACATAAAATACAATATACAGAAAGGGTGGGGTAAAGAATTATACAAAAAAAGACGGGGGAGGGAGAAAGACGTTATACGATGAATGGGGCCACGTTAAAAATTTTGAGGATACAAATTATAATAATTAAAATATTGCTGAAAAACACACGTCAGCTAGGGACACAGTTACATGACGTCTGGCTTCATTTCCCGCCGAAATTAACCGCCTAAAATTTCGCCTGTCTCTTGAGTCACAAGGAGCGGTTAAATAGGGTCTCTTTGCGCTCTTTTCAGCAGTTGCTCTAAGGACACCCGAGAGACGACAGACATGTAAACAGACAGACACCCACCGAACGGTTAGCGGCTTCGGTTAACGGTTAACGGTTAGCGGCCTTCAACCCCTTTCTGTTAAACGGGTGACCACCGACACAAGAAAAAAAAATCATGCTACACATCAATACACATACAGCCACACTGAGAAGGACTTGAAGCCATTCCTCACCATACTTCACATCGACAGAATCTACGCACCATGTGGCCGGGACACTGCACGCCTCACGCCTTTAAATGGAGAAGCAATCCTCCCCCACGACCGAAGTCCGCATTTTCGACAGCAATAATGACTGCTTCATGTTAAATATCTCGGACATTTCTTTTTTACCTTCCACTTTTTTTGTCCGTTTTCTTCCTTAGAAGTGACAATTTTTCTTTTTTACAATTGTAATTGTTCATTGCAACCTATTTTTTCATTGTTTTCAACATGTATCTTTTTCTACTTTGACACCCATAATTAGCTTGTATGTTCCCTTCTTTTCCTTTTTCTTTATGTGTTTGTTGTGGTATGCCACTTTCGTTTTCTTTCGTGCTCACACACGCATACACATGGACATGCATACATCACATACACATCGACACGAATACAAACACATACACATAGCATGAATACAGACTCCTAGCAAACACACATGTTCATTGCTAGAAGTATGCATATTATATTAAGGAGAGAAGATGCCAGCCAACTTCAGCTGCTTTTGTTCAAAAGCTTGGAAAATAGCTGAACTGGTTCTCTATTTAACCCATATTCAGACTCACATGAATATTCACGCAACTTGGGGACTATACCGACCCACAGGTAAAACACATGGCTATGTACGAGTCACTCATTCACACACACACAGCTTGCTCTATTCAGTTCCCTCACGTACGTCTATACACATGTTTTCTCCAATCTCTCAGATCTTCACTCCTAGTATTTAAAATGTATACACTGGTCTTACATGATTCACAAACCTGGTTTCTTTTGCAATCTTACCTTTCGCTTTGCACCCTGAACTCTGTTTTCATGCATAGCACGCAACCCAACCTTGCACATACTAATATCCATTTGGCGCCTTTCCTGCTCTGCACCTGGCATATACATACTGCACATATCTTTCACTCGCAACTGGCGCATTCACATTGCATTTATGCATTTCAATCATATAGTCGACACGCGTTACATGCAATCAAACCATCTCTCACATCCACCTCGTCCCTGCATCACGTACATGCGTTAATGGTTTCTCATTCCAGTTCCTTCACCGCCTCGCCACACTTTTGCAAACATTAGTTACGATGCAAGCACTCAGCTAAGTGTTTCGCATGATCCAGTTTCAACTCGGAGGGTAATGATAAGACTGCAATTGATGCACTCTTTTGCATTTCCTTCATATGTGCTTCACATTGCTGTCTACGTTCATCTCCAGCAGATCGCAGCTCAGTTTTTACAATGTCTAACTGTTAAGACAAGCACTGTAATGTGCTCGTAATACGTCTTCTGTTCACACTCCAGCTCTACTCAGCTAGATCACCCTCTCGCCACGGCAATTTCTAGCACCATCTATGCATTTTAACCAGCGTACTCCTATTTTTGCATTCACTCACATTCCAATGTACGTTCTGTACACACTTTCACATCAACATCTCGTTATGTCCAATACTGCAGTTAGGATACAAACATTTTTTGCCTTATTTTCGGCAAGTATCCACTTGCACACTGAATTCATTCATCTCTGTGTTACATGCACTCACGTACATACACACACGTATACACACACACACACACACACACAACACACACACACACACACACACAACACACACACACAACACACACACACACACACACACAACACACACACACACACATACATACAAAAACCTCTTTTTGTTTGGTTACTTTTTCTGTGTTCACTCACACACTCACGTTTTCTTACGGTGATATTTCTGACTTCCGGCAATGGCCGTCTGTCTAGTCAGGGGGTAATGTAGCGGGTAATACGTGATCTGTAGCATGTATATATATTTTGACGTCTACGTAGCTGAAAACAGAGCTTACCTGTGATATCATCTAGGGACACAGTCACATGACGTCTGGCTGCATTGCACGCTGAAATTACCCGCCGAAATTAACCGCCTAAAATTTCGCCTGTCTCTTGAATCCCATAGACCGGTTAAATAGGGTCTCTTAACGCTCTTTTCAGCAGTTGCACCTAGGATACCCGAGAGGCTACAGACATGTAGACAGACAGACACCCACCAAACGGCCAACGGCTTCGCCGCGCAACCATAAGTGGAGTCTTTCTTTCATCTCCTACTCTGTCTCTTCCTCAAACTCATCGTTTAACTAATTCTCTTAACAACAAACACTGAAATTCTACTGTGTCAATACTTTCTATCTCTTCCTACAGTTAAGTATTTTGTGAACATCTTCCTTTTCTTGTACAATTACTCACCGTCAGTACGTAGCTACTGATGTTATTTTTTAACAGAAACAAATTTATTATTGAACCAACACGCAGCCTTAATTGTTCATCAACATCAACAACAATCTACCACTTCGATCAAGCTATCAACATAATTTGTGTTAAAAATTATTTTTTCATAGCTGGGGTCCTTCAGTTTGACAACACCAAAGCGCCGCCGGTTCCTGATACCCGTAATCTTTGTCTTCTTTAGTTTCGGAGTCAGTTTTGCTATCAGTAGATTGTGGTTACTGCCAATGTCAGCGAGTCTCATCACGCGTACATCCTGCAGTGATCGCCTGCATTTGTTGTTGATATATACAGTGGACACTTTGGTAACGAATGTCTGTGATAACAAAAATCAATTGTAACGAATGCTATTCCATTAATTTGATAACTAATATAATCATGGTAACAAACGACTTCCTTACTATAT
>JAOPJM010506828.1:0-10827 GCA_027124095.1 Muusoctopus leioderma | reverse complement strand
AGCAAAATTATCACTATCATCAGATTATATATATATATATATATATATATAATCTGATGATAGTGATAATTTTGCTAATGATTTCTTTTACTTTTATTTATTCACTTTTCTTAATTATTTCATTAGTATTTCGGAGTAGAAATACGCAAGAAGAGCATATTTTCTTTGTGCTTTGGAAAGAGAAGTCCTATAATTTATAAGAATGGACAATACAAACGTGATATGTAATCTTCCTGCGTTTTTTAACCACATTATCCGTGTGTGTAAGCTGAATGGGCATCAACTGACAATCGAAACCTTGTCGCGTTCTCGACTCAATAGAAGCTTACCTCGTGTTCTACGGCAATAGTTATTATTTCTAATATTGGCACAACAATTCAAATTTGTACAATGAATTGAACTAGTATAATACTGCATCAACAATGTACTAGTACTTATTGCATCAACGATATATATGTGTGTGTGTGTGTGTGTGTGTGTTTTACTACAACTAGAAATCTCACCAGTAAAAGCATTGCACCTCTTACTCCTACCACTTCGTATGACAACTATTGTATAAGAATTATCTATGAAGAAAATGAATAACTTCATTATTGGCCTCTTTCCAAACTAGCTAAATTCTCAATAATAATTATTCTCTGTGAAGTTTATTTAAAATGTAATTCGAATTATATATATATATATATATATATATATATATATGGTAATAGTAATAACGAACGAAACAGTATTCAATACGTTACAGTAGAGTATGTATTGAATTTGACCAACGTTAATGACTGCTTGCAGTTGCCCGACATGGAAAACCACGTAAGTCATGAGGCTGCCATTTTCGAATAAAATTCAAAATGATAACGGCACGAATTTCGTTTTGATCTTGCAATTGTTATAGACATTACACACATTAAAAAAAGAGTCTTTTAGACTAAATGCAAAGGAAATTTCCCCCGAAGGAGCGAAGGGAATTAACCCGCGTCCGACATACTCGATATACGAACAAGATTTCGACAGAATTTGGCACGAAATAACCCTAATACCGGACTGAATATTGAAGCAACGTAGAGAAGGAATAGGGTGAGGGTTGGTGACTGGTATTGCTGCGAGTTTTTCTTGTACTCAAAGGTTGTAGATTTACACGTGGTTCATAAATTAAGGCCAATACTCGCAGGTTCGATACTGTACAAATTACAAAGATCAAATGCTGGATGATTGCAAGTAATTTACCGAACTAATGGGAGCCATTTGATGTGGCGATCTTGTCGCTAGCTTTATCATATGTATATAGACTTGGTTTTGTTTTGAATTTTATTCCCACATGCAACCTGACGAACAACGGGATTTTTCATGTCGGGAAATTATTACCCGAGTTCAGTATTGATTATTTTGTCCTCTTGTTTTTCAACTATAACGAAT
The DNA here is from genome assembly GCA_027124095.1 of Muusoctopus leioderma. Taxonomy (NCBI): domain Eukaryota; kingdom Metazoa; phylum Mollusca; class Cephalopoda; order Octopoda; family Octopodidae; genus Muusoctopus; species Muusoctopus leioderma. The sequence continues at coordinate 9,414 of JAOPJM010506828.1, read as the reverse complement.
ATATATATATATATATATATATATATAGAGAGAGAGAGAGAGAGAGGGAGAGGGAGAGAGAGAGAGCGAGAGAGAGATATATATATAGAGAGAGAGCGATAGATAGATAGATAGATATGTATGCAGATTATTCAGATGAATAATTCTTAGGTATATAGCCAAAAACTTAGTCGCGTGCCAATTTGTAGGTTTAAAACTATACACTGCTGACTGCTGTTGTTTTTTAACCCCAGGCCAGCCCTAACGAAGTAAACCAATGATCAAAAGCGTTCGATTCATGTTCATTCCATTGTATTTTCAGACATTGTACCTAAGACTATGATATGTAAAGCATTCTTTCCTTTTCAAGATGATAGTTTGTGATTTGAGGGAGATTTGGTTGCTATTTCTAACCAGTCGAGCGCCCACGAAGTGACTCTCGCTGGTACATGTTTATGGTAATTAGAGTGATTTTTAAAAAATGTGACAAAGTTAAACACGGAACTTCGACGTTGCAAACTAAACGTTGTAAACAGAATTAGTCCAGCATTGTATTAATTAGATCCCCAAACAGATCTATATTAGACGAATAAATGCAGAGTAATTAGCAAATGAATTTGAATAAATTACAATCGATAATAGTTCAGGATATGCTACGGTAAAGATTGCTATCTACTTCAACTAAACATGATCGATATGTTTTTCCTGTTGTCATTGTTTAGCCCCAAGCCAGCTCTGATGGAGGAGACCTATGTTCAAAGGTCCAAAGACATTCCAATCGTAATCATCCCTTTTTTTTCTTCTTTTGTCAGGCAGTGGACTACATTATTCAATGTGTCGTTTCTTTTATAAAATAGTTGTGTGTGATTTGAATGAGATTTGGTTATTATTTCTAGCAGCTTGATTGACCACGTAGAGTTTCCCTCCATTGCGGCAACAGAGAATTTCTGAAGCCTTTTGTTTTTATTTCAAACTTCGTGTCTTGCATTTCTGATTTAGATTCCTACAGTGGCTATTTCTGGCATTTAACATCGATAGATATTATATATATTACTAGCATCACTGTATACTGAGTATTTAGATTAAATTCTGATACGTACTCGAAAATAACGTCTGTTAATTCCCCTCCAGGCCTTCCACAAACTGTAGTTAGACATTGTCGAGTAAAAGCAGAGTTGTTATTGTTGTTGTTTTAAATTTCAGACTATGAAGAAGACATTGCAAGTGAGAGGTGTCATGTCACTCAACCGGCACTGCCGATAGATTAACAGCTATAAACCTAAATGAATAAATTATTCAAATAAATTGTGTTCCTAACAATCAAATAAGCTTTGTTCCTATTCACAATAAAATATATTATATTTGGCCATAATATTTACAGGCTCAAAACGTCACTTCCGGATATACTTATTCTAAAATAATGTCAGGAAAGATGGATAGAGAGATGAATGAATGATAAACTGGAGCTAAGCTGAATCAAAATCAGAGAATTGTGATTTTAAAATTTTTCTTTTTTTTTGGTACAAATGTAAAAATTGAGATTTCACATTGGCTTTGCATGTCTAAAAAAAAAAACTGTTTAAAAAATGTAAACGTATGCTTCCCATTGAATCTAGTTTCATAGTTTCAACATTATTAAAAATAAATAATATACATATTTTACTGAAAAGAATGTTGTAACCGAACCGTTGTTTTTCAGCTGTTCAATATACCAAATCAACTTGCGATTACATTATATTCAAAACTACTTTATGTGAATAACCAAAGTTAAGCAGCAGTACGTTGGTTGATTTGGAAATAAACGCTAAACTAAGGGATAGAGATTATGTAAATGACGTTCATCTAATTATTATATGTTGCCAGGAGAAATAGAATTGTGTATGATAAAGACCCACCGGAAATATGTCTCATCTATAATGTATTATGATAGTTTCATGCGAATATGGTTTGATTAGACTTGCTAATTATTTACATCGCCCACTTCCAGAGGAAATTACCAGTTGTATTCATACTTCCTAACATGTTGGCAAATATTTGTGCCAGCATCTGTCAGTCTACGTAAACATTGAGAAACATCAACTAAGGGAGGCATATAATTTCGATTTGTGATACCTATCCAGCAACTTTAAAAAATAGTTTAATCATCATTATTATCATCACCTTCAACGCCGTGTGATGCAACGAGCTTCCATGTATTCACGCCAGCCACTCCTATCCAGAGTCATGCCTTCAACCACATTCATGTCACCATCAGTCTCTCTCTCTCTCTCTCTGCATTGTTCTCAGCCATGTGGGTCTTGGTCTTCCTCTTCTTCTTGTTCCTCTTGGCCTCCGGTGTGCTGTCTCCCATAATATCCTATCTGGTTGGATACCTAGAGCATGTCCGAACCATCTCCATCTGTTTCTCATAAGCCACTCGTCGATGTAGATAACTTTGGTGACCTCTCTAATTCTTTCATTTCTTACACAGTCTTGTCATCGGATGCCTAAAATTCTCCTGATTGCTTTATTCTCAAAACTGCGGAATCGGTTAGAAGAAATATATTGGTGGAAAACTAGAATATTGCAGAGGTTCCTGTCTTTAAATATTTAGGCACTCTTGTGAAGAATGATGGATCGCTTAAAGAGGAATTTAAAGAAAGGATAAAGAGAGGCCATCAAGTAATGGGTATGCTGTCTAAAGTCTGGAAGTCACACACAGATTAACAACCCATACCAAAATAAGGCTCTATTTTATATATATATATATATATATATATAATACTAGTGTGCGTGTGCATGCCTGTGGTGGGTGTTAAGTCATGTCCAACTAAATGTGTGAGAAGTTTAGGCTGCTTCGGATATTTTACTGACTTTTGCACTGCTTTTGCTTAAAGTGAAGGACATGCTGCATACCACCTCCCATCTCTGCTACTCAACATCTTCCTCCTAGTCTCCTCACCATGATCCAAAGGCAAGCGTGACTGGATGACTGAAAGTGAGTTAAAGACAAGCAGATGACTCATATTTGTTCAGTATACCATCGGAACCGATTAAAATTGCCAGTGATTTAACCATACGAGCAACAACGCTAGGTTTCCCCTCAAGTAACGGTGATAGGTTTATTTATATTCATTGAAACGCAATATACCAGCTTTTGCAACACCTCCCTTTTACACTTTGTCGTGCTCTGCTGACTAACCTGCGAAGACGACCTCCTAAAAGATTCAAACTAACGTACAGTGCGTTTATGTTTGATTAAAAAAAACAGCGAACTCAGATAGAGGGAAATGTAGCAAGTCAATGCATAAAGGATAGGTAACATCAATGGACGGCTTTCAACGAGATTCACGCAAAAATTGCAGTCGTGGTTGATAAATAGTAGATGAGAAATAACTACAGGCAATAAATACAAAAACGTTGTTTCATTCTCCCTGAATGTTGTAAGAGGAAAATCAACGGGGAGATGAGAACATTCAAGCAACAAAGGAAGATAAAGGGGACCATCAGATAAACTATATTTAAATAATATTCAATAATCTGTATAATAATATAATACAGAGGGGGCCATTCTCATTGTATCTGAAGATGGAGAATGAAAGAATATTAATGTACGTGTTTTATGTACAAACATACATAGAACAGGTCAAAGAATATATATATTATACAAAAAAGGGATATTCTAAGTGTTCGAACATTGCTGCAGATATTAATTTTGCCAGACTGATACTTAGCAAAGAATATGGTTAGTTTTGGGATTTGATTGGTCTGGAGGAAGGTGCTGTGTCCATGGCCTTCCTAGGCTTTCTGAGACCAGTGAGATCGACGCCGTTAACGTTCCCCTTCAACTGTTGCAAGTCAACGGCAGCAGGACAAATCATGTGCAGGAAGAGAATTCCAGTGTGCCGACGTAAATACATATGCATATTTCTGTGCATATATTTTGAATCTTCATAAACGGGAAATAAGAGTGAAAGGAAGTAATTTACACAAATATGTATTACTAATACTCAGCTAAGTTATTTCTATAAATATCGTAGTACAACGTAAATTTGCCTATATTATTATGTAATAATTGTTTATAGCATAGGTACAAGGCCAGATGTTGGGGGTGGGAAACAGTCGATTAAACTGACCCCAGTAACGAACTGGTACTTTTTTTATCGACCCCGGATGGATCAAAGGCAAATTTGACCTCGGTGGGATTTGAATTCAGAACGTAAAGAACCGGAACAAATACTGCAAGGTATTATGTCCGACGCTCTAATAACTCTGCCAATTCACCACCCTCATATTATGTAATAATAATTAGTGAAGAGAAAAATAGAGACAAATCCCTGGGGGAAAAGACTGTTTCTTCGATGTTTGCTTAGACGTCCACACCTTACCTGCTACTTTCTGAGACACCCGGAGCTGCGCACCAGCCAAGTCTACATTTGGGAATCGACCCAAGAGAGGTTGGACCGTAGGTATTCATTCACAACCATGGTAAAACAAATTCATACAGTACGGCTGCTTGATCAAAGCTAACAAGGGCCTAAACAATAGTAACAACGAGGTTTACTAGAACATCAGCAAAATGTTATAGTTATAGTTTCTGCTGTATATGCACTACTTATACCGATTGGTACTCTCTGTAAAACAATATGTAAGAACCCTAGATATAATTTCACTTCACGTGCACTGATAATGCTCATAGGAAATGCATGACAGGTACAATGTTCCATTCTCATATTCATTAAAGAACACAGACCACGTGTGCCTCGTCAAAAGGAAAGCATTATGCATATCCTGCTTGATTTAAGTTGAAATGCCTTAACCACAACAGAAGCAGCAATAACTTCAACAAAGTCAACAACAAAAATGAAAGTAACATTACTTTCTGTTAAATGATTAAAAGAATCAATTGTATAACAATCGTTTGATGCGAATTTTGCAACCAACGAAATAATTATCCTTTTATCCTCATTAATTTGACTACATTATGAAATAAATTATGTTTGGTCGAGTAAATTTTCTGCTAGACAATCATGAATGCAGTTACCCATATCTCGCAAGCTATCAGAAAGAGTTAAAGCAATGAACTGGTAATTATAATGAATATATGCCGTCGGCTTTTCTACTCACGGATGGTGGTCGTTTCGGACCATAGGTGATATAATGTTTCCTTAATTGTGTTTCCCAGATCGATATATCAAAACTGTTAATTAGCTACACAATTCTGATAACGTATTAAGTGACTAACGGTTCCAGTTCATATCAAGTTAAGGAATTTTTACAAAAACACACCTCATACATGTCCCAGTGACTAAAAACATTTTGAACAACAAAGTTGAATATACGTGTACATACTCGTTTTTATAGTTAAAAATAAAAACAAAATAAGCATAAGACTACTATACTGAGCTTCTTATTTCCACAATCTTGATTAATGAAGTTATATAAAAGAAAAAACTGATACGAGACAACTCTATAAATATATTGTATTTTTTGACATTCTCCTCTGTAATCGTTTTATTTATGGCCAATATGGTATATATATATAGAATATATTTTAGTTGTAAACATAAGCTTCTTGCAAAATTCAAACGTACACGAATCACTTGTGGAAAACATACGTACAATATTTTCATCCACAAAATGTTATGTAATATTGATTTCTAGCATGGCTAAAAGACCACATTTTATAGAAGAAACGTACAGACGATTGGATATAAGTCTGGTATACTATTCTGACTTCATGGATACCGAAAGTATGGGTGTAAAAGGTAAATTCAATCCCGATATCATTTGACCTGGGACCTGATGAGACGAATCAAAATAGTTTAAGAATTTAGTCCATCGCTATACCGAGTATGCTGATGTCACGGCTCTAAGATTTCAGAATGACTTGAGAGATATAGGATTCGCATGAATGAACACTGAGAGGTGCAGGATTCCTTTTAAGTTATTTCGCCACTCATTGTTCATTCACGAAAAGCCTATAACTCTCGAGTCATTCTAAGATCTTGCAGTTACGGTTGGACTATGGTTCACTGATGAGATCTAATACGACCGAAACATGTCCGGAATTGTCACTGTACTGCTAAAGATCTGATTTAATCCCCACTGCATTCCATGTTTAATTAATTTTAACTAATATTTTGGCGTTGTCTCCTGTCTTTATTTACTAGAATTAGTCATTTAGATCATGATTATTCTCATCATGAAGGTTGTAGTTTTAATTAATTAACATGTATTGGCTCACTACATCAAGTATGTTAGCATCCAATTTACTATACTCTTTATATATAAATGCTGACCTCGTGAATAAAGCAAAAATTAAATCAAGTTGGACAACGATCGATGTATACTCACTTCTTCCTATTCAGTTGCAGAATCAGAAGAAATATTTATCCCAGTTTGATTTACGTAAGTTACACCCCTACAACGTAATAGGTTAAGGACTCACTACATTTAGTGATTAGATGGCCTGACACTACATATGTCCTACTACTGTTACACAAAACTATCTTCTACATAAATCTGTCTCGGAGAATTCAATGCAACCAATAATTTAAAATTTTAGTAGTAATTTACCATTAAACAGAAATAACTAATGGCTGCATTTATAAACTGTAAACGACTTTCTAAAGTAAAGTGTGGGATGGTTAAATATAATAATTCAATATTTCATAGAAATACGCTAAAAGTTTAATAATTACGTTAATAATGTTTCGTTTCTAGGGTATTGCGTTATAAATGTTTAATAAATTTCTATTTCAATTTTTTGTATATTTTAATTCCCTCTGCATTAAATTAAATTCGGCAGTCTTTTACAATAATGGGTATTAACAAGTCAAATATTTTATTAATGAAAATTTTATAACCATTTCATTTAATAATGTCTGGAGAATTCCAGTTCCTAACAAAAGTCTAATATAGAATTACTAACATGTGTTTATAGATAGGGCTATAAAAATATTTAAAGTTATATTTAAAAGATAAAAAAAAAAATTATTAAAATTGTCTGAATAATTAATCGATCGATAAAAATAACTTTTTTACTTCCTTTTTTTCTTCATATTTTTAAATGTATTCTAAAGTGAAGCAATAGCAATTACGGTTGCTACATCCACTATATAGAACTATTCTACAAAGTGCACTGAAATATGTTGTAAAAAAAATCAAAAATCAAGGAATTTTACTTTTAATCCTGATTCTATTTACCAATGATAAAGAAAAGAAGCATGCTATAAATGGAAACTAAAAAAAAAGAAGAAATTTCGTCTTTGTAAGAATAAAATTTCTAAACATAGTATGGCATACTTTTTTTTTTTTCTACATATTTGAATACACATTCTAGAAGTTTTCACTGGGGCAAAAGTCATATATTTAACTAGAAGTAGAATAAATACTGTAACATTCATGGCAACAATTAGGAATCGCAATAACGACGGTAACACTACTTTAGACTATGATTAAAGGTACATGGAAAACGAACCCAGAACTTTGTTTTTCTTTTATAATATACACAGACTAAATAATTAGAAGAAAAAAAATCTGTTGTTGCGTTTTTTTTCTTTTTCTAAGATGCCTAACGAAAATAACCTGACATTAAAAGGGGTTCAATATCGAATGATATATTATGCCAGGATGGAGATTACTTCGTGTTTTACTTGGTCACGATGCAAACGAAGAAATATTAATGCGAGATGAAATATAGGACAACTTTTAAATGAACGTTCGCACAATGTTTGTGATCAAGTTGCTACAAGATTTTCAAGATTTGTAAAGTGAGGCTGAAATTTGTTTGAAATAGTTGAAAAATACGGTAGTTTTAACAAAATCGAAAACTATTGTAGTTATTGATTAAATAAGAAAGTTTTCTTTTTTTATAATTTTAATTGGACTATAAATATCCAATATATTTACACTAACTACAAATGCAATAATGATTCATTGTAGATTGAAATAGATTCAATGTTGGCAAAGAACATGGAATATACAAATTTAATCTCCGGAAAAGTTCAAATTTCTTGATAAACCTTCGTAAATGTATAAATACAATGGTAAATGTCACACACATACGTTAACATTCTTACATATACAAATAAGTAATATTGCTACTTAATATGTAAGTTCGTACACACAAAGAATATACATTAGTGTATATGTATACAAATATGTTGAAAATTATGCACAGATATTACTGTAAAGCAGGTTGTGGGGGTAAATGGTGAGTTTAGCAAAGATGGATTTATGACTAGCTTGATAAAGAAGTGAAGAGAATACGAACTCTTTATGGTTTAATAATTAAAATGCACGACTAGTAACAAAAGAAGTAAATGAACGTATAAGATATACTTTTCAATAAGTGGATACGGACACACTGGAAAATGCACTGGAAAATATTCGATATATTTTCCAGTGAGTCCTTTCTTAATATAAGTCGATGGGATGTGATTCGAGGGAGGAATTTGGCTGTTACTTCTCTAGTAGAGCGCCATCGCAAAGGCTTTCCCTCGGTAGTTCGAAGTAAACTTTGTTATTGTTATGTAGTCTATAGAACATGTAAACATGTTCTGGTTTAACTAATATTCAGGGGAAGAAGGTATAACTAATAATCAGGGGAAGAAGGTTTAACTAATAGGCAGGGGAAGAAGGTATAAGATTTTAAAAAATTACTTCAGTAAACTTACATTTCTAATGTTTTCCTAACTTAATTCGTGAAAGATTTGGTTGCTATTTTTAGCAGGTTGAGTGACCATATTTTATTTCTCCGTTAAGCAGCCTTCTCAGCCAAATGAGCGTCTCTCTCTCTCTCTCTCTCTCTCTGTCTGTCTGTCTCTCTCTATCTCTCTATCTCTATCTCTATCTCTCTCTCTCCCTCGCTATAACAATTTCAGTGTGAGTGGTTGAGGTAAGTTTATAATTTCAGCGGAGTAGCTGCCTTCATGACAGCGTAAGTTACTACTTACAAAGAGAGAGTGATGTAAGGGGAGTTTTTTGGTCACATACATACATATCGGAGCATAAGGATCATTATATATAAGATAGCTCAGTGTAAGAATATTTGTGCGTGTGTATATATATATATATATATATATATATATATATATGTGTGTGTATGTGACCGTTAAAAATCCAACACTGTTGAGTAGCAAAACATAATTAAGAAATATATATACCTTATTTGCTTAATTGAAATTTACACCAGTATGAATCCGTAACCATGTATATATATATATATACATATATATATATATATATATATGTATATATATATGTAAGTATGTATGTAAGTATGTATGTATATATATATATATATGTGTATATATATAATATATAAGCGAATTATCCAATAGATAAAACGAAGCTATATCTCAGAAAGCACTCAAATACATTCTCGGCTAGCGAAGACGAAGGTTTTCCTTGAAATCGTAAATCCGTAGAGAAAAACTATTGAAAATAGTG
>JAOPJM010506625.1:0-7500 GCA_027124095.1 Muusoctopus leioderma | reverse complement strand
TAAGGTATGTGTACTCCTCTGGAGAGAAAGAATGAGGTGTGAGTACTCCTGAGGAGAAAAAAACACATACATACATACACACACACATACATACACACAGACAGACAGACACATTACATATATACACACACACATACATACACACAGACAGACACACACACTACATATATACACACACACATACATACAAGTTGGTGTTTGGAAGGTTTAAATTTAAATATGAACACTTTAAAACAAATACTTTTTTTTTTTATATAAATAGAACCAGGGGTGGTTTCAGGCTGGTTGGTATCAAAAGGGTTAAATAAATACAGCAGTATAACCCAGTACTCTCTACAATACTCACATTGTGGTTCATTTAAATAAGTACAGGAGTACAACACAGTACTCTCTCTCTCTCTCTATATATATATATATATAGTACTCACCTTGTGGTCCTGTAACCAAATCTCCAGTTGTACTTCAGGTAAATAATAAGCCTTGATGTAAGTCTCAACATATTCTCTCTCTGGAATTGGTCTGGAAATAGAGTACAGGGAGAGTGTGTGAGTATAGAGAGAGTGAGTGAGTATAGTGAGAGAGAAAGTACAGAGAGTGAGTATAGAGAGAGTATAGTGAGATAGAGAGAGAGTATAGACTTAGGTGGTGCAGTGGTATCATTCATTCATGTATGTAGAAATAATGTATATATATATATATGAGTAAATACATGTATGTATGAATATATGTTAGAATATATGTGAGGGTGTGTGTAAATATATGTATGTATGAATTTATGTGTAAATGCATGTATGTATGAATATGTTAAGGCCTATGTGTGTGTGTGTGTGTGCAGAATGGAGAGAGAGTGGAAATCCACCAAACAACAACAACAACACAGTATGAAGGAATACCTGATATCAGCAAATTTCTCAAGTTTGGTGAGGAACTGTTGAAAGTCCAGCTGCATCCATGCACGACCTTCATTGGTGCACTTCTTGGCATTAGCATAACTGCAACAGAAACAGTGATATACAATACACTACACTACTACAGCTACTATACACTACACTACTATTGCCACCATATGACTACAGCCTTAACACCACTACTATTGCCACCATATGACTACAGCTACTATACTACAGCCTTAACACCACTACTATTGCCACCATATGACTACAGCTACTATACTACAGCCTTAACACCACCACCACCACTACACCAGATACCTAACTATGACACTTGTCAACATTATATCTTCACAGCCTATATCATACCATGTGATATTGATAAAGCAATGAGTTTACTCCCCACATGATATCACAGCACTATCAAAGTAACGAGAGTGTCCTTTATGTGATGCATCAATGTATATACCCCTTACCCCTCAACAAACATGTGGTTACCCAATGATATACAGTGTCCCAACACTACTTACCCCTCAACAAACATGTGGTTACCCAATGATATACAGTGTCCCCACACTACTTACCCCTCAACAAACATGTGGTTACCCAATGATATACAGTGTACCCACACTACTTACCCCTCAACAAACATGTGGTTACCCAATGATATGCAGTGCACCCACTACTTACCCCTCAACAAACATGTGGTTACCCAAAGATATACAGTGGACCCACACTACTTAACCCTCAACAAACATGTGGTTACCCAATGATATACAGTGTACCTACACTACTTACCCCTCAACAAACATGTGGTTACCCAATGATATACAGTGCTCCCATATGATATCATGTACAACCTTGGTGATAGGGACATGACGACTGACCTCGTGTAGACGGTTACGGAAGTCTTGGAAACTCTGCAAATGAGAGGAGAGACAAAGAGGCATCAATCACCTGGGGTCACACAACACTGTACTGGGACACAGCTTCACAATAATGACACATTATAACATCAGTGTCACAGCATCAAAGTAATGTCACACAACATTATAATAATGTCACACAGTATCACAACATTATAATAATGTCACACAGTGTCACAACATTATAATAATGTCACACAGTGTCACAACATTATAATAATGTCAGTCACACAATATTATAATGTCAGTCACACAATATTATAATAATGTTACAGTGTCACATTATAATGTCACACAGTGTCACAACATTATAATAATGTCACAGTCACACAATATTATAATAATGTCACAGTCACACAATATTATAATAATGTCACAGTCACACAATATTATAATAATGTCACACAGTGTCACATTATAATAATATCACACAGTGTAACAACAGTAATCTCATACAATGCCACACACTAATTCGGTGAGTGAAATATAAACTGACCTCAAGGATGCTGTCAACGTATGTGTTGTGTTGGGACATAATGTCCTTCACGTCCCACTTCACTACTGACATCTGGTGGACAAGGTTTCCGTAATCAATCACCTGTGACGACACGACGCGGTAGATCGGTTTACGCAGTTCACTGGCCATCTTGACCGTCTGAAACAGAAAATGTAGAGAAGTAGGAGGTGGCACTGTTAGAGAGGTAGGAGGTGGCACTGTTATAGAGGTAGGAGGTGGCACTGTTATAGAGGTAGGAGGTGGCACTGTTAGAGAGGTAGGAGGTGGCACTGTTAGAGAGGTAGGAGGTGGCACTGTTAGAGAGGTAGGAGGTGGCACTGTTAGAGGGTTTTGTGTGAGAAAGTGCCACTGAAATTGGATTATGAAGAAATAGAGAACAGATATACAAGTATATGTCATTAATTAGCACTATAGTGTTAACCCTTTTGATACCAACCCGCCTGAAATCACCCCTGGTTCTATGATATAAAAACCCATTTGTTTTAAAGTGTTCATATTTAGATTTAAACCTTCCATTATAATTTTATGCAAGAACTTTTTGTTAAGTTATGTTCCAAACACCAACTTAATAACGAGAAAGTTACTTATTTTACTAAATCCCCTCCAAATTCTTGATTATTTTCAAAATTAATTGAAAATCATAGATAGTGTATTTCATTAGAAATATGGTAACGAAAGGGTTGACCCTTTTGTTACCAACCCGCCTGAAACCATCCCTGGTTCTATGATAAAAAAATATTTGTTTTAAAGTTTTCATATTTAAATTAAAACCTTTTATTATAATTTTATGTAAGATATTTTTGTTAAGTTATGTTTCAAACACCAACTTAATAATGAGAAAGTTTAGTTATTTTACTAAATCCCTCCAAATTCTTGATTATTTTCAAAATCAATTGAAATACATAGACAGTGTATTTCATTAAAAATATGGTAACAAAAGTGTTAAACTTACCAAATATTCTATGCACCCTCTCTCTTGTAATCGTAGTTAATTTATAAAGGAGTGGTATGACAGAGACTGAATATTTAAACCACATCCGTGTTCTGTATTGTTTTCTCTCCAATATCCTTGCTGTTGCTCTTCTCAAGTGATGACTCATTATTTCCACTCATAGTTACTCATAATCAGAAAATTTAAAACTAAAATCATAAGTGAAACTATATTTCATTCATGACTCACAGAAATCAATCTGTATTTAGATTTTGAGATATTTGTGAGTTTTGGATAAGTTTTATATGTCATAGGGGACAGATGAATCTGGCATGTTAGGGCTATCCCTTCATCTGAGGGAGAGAAAAAAAAAGGTGGTTAGGCTGTTGGGCTCATGATTGTAAGATGAAGGGTTTGATTCTTGGACTCGGTGGCATGTTGTGTCCCTGAGCAAGGCACTTTATTTCACTTTGCTCTAGTCCAGGGGTGGGCAATAATTTTCGTCCGCAAGCCACATTGGAACTTTTGGAAAATCTTGCGGGCCCCACTGAACTTATATAGCCAAATTTTATAAAATTTTCTTGGTATTGGCAGGTATTTTTTATCAATTTCAACTTTTTATATGCAGGTAATGCAGGTAAATAAACTTTAGAAAATAATTTCTAACGCTCCAAAGTCCAAAATACTTTGATTTGATACGACGATCACTTGCTATTTAACCTGTGTCTATTGACCTGTCTATTGACCTGTCTATTGACCTGTCTATTGACCTGTCTATTGACCTGTCTATTGACCTGTCTATTGACCTGTGTCTATGACCTGTGTCTATTGACCTGTCTATTTGACCTGTCTATTGACCTGTATCTATTGACTATATATGAATTGGAACAACAATAGAAATAAGAGTCGTATTAAATTTCTTTTCATTCTGTGAAGATGTTGAAAGGGTATATCTTTGAATTTTTAAAACTTCTCGCGGGCCACACAGACCCACCTTGCAGGCCGCATGTGGCCCGAGAGCCACAGTTTGCCAACCCCTTGCTTTAGTCCAACGTTTCTCAAAGTGGGTTACGTGAAAAAATTCTTGGGTTCCACGAGATAAGGTGTCTTTTAATAAAATTTGATAAAATTTTAATTTTATTTTTAAAAAATGGCATTCATGATTTTCAAATAAATTCTCTCTCTAAAACAATTTTTGTTTCATTTAACGTCTTATTCAAATTAGGGTGGCAAGGGGTTAATCTGTAAACTATAGGTACGGGTTCTGCTATTTTTGGAAAATTGTATAAGAACTCTGTGACAAAACAAGTTTGAAAACCACTGCTCTTGTCCATTCAGCTGAAAATGAGTAGTAGCAGCACACAGACACACACAGACACACACACATATATATATATATATACATACATACATACATACATATATACGGCGGGCTTCTGCAGTTTCCATCTACCAAATTCCCTCACAAGGCATTGGTTGGCCCAAGGTTATAGTAGAAGACACTTGCCCAAGGTGCCATACTGTGGGACTGAACCTGAAACCATGTGGATGCGAAGCGAGCTCCTTAACCACACAGCCATGCCTGTGCCTATGTATGAATTTAATTAACTATACAGTTCCCCCATTATCTGTGGCCATGCACCTGTTTAAGAACTCCTTATTATCTATAGGTAGGGTGGTGGATGATGGCAGAATTGGTAGAGCATTGGACAAAATGCCATATGGTATATAGTTATGGCTGAGTGGTTAAGAAGCTTGTTTCACAATCAGGAGGTTCCAGGTTCGATCCCACTGCATGGCATCTTGGGCAAGTGTCTTTTACCATAGCCTCAAGTAGACCCAAGCCTGAAACTGTATGGAAGCCTGTCGGATGGATTGTGCCTGTAATTCAAAGGTTCAGCCTTGTTACATTGTGTTATGCTGATTCTGCCTGAGAATTATGCTAAGGGTACATGTGTCTGTGGAATACTCAGCCACTTACATGTTAATTTAACAAGTAGGATGTTCAGTTGATTGAACAACTGAATGCTCATCGTTGAAATTGGTGGATGATCCATCATCGTGTTCCTTTACATAACTATGTGTGTTCAACTTTGTCGTCATTCATCTGCCTAGGGTTAATAAAATAAAGTAGATGGATTTTCTCTGTCATTTTCGACGATGAGTGTTCCATTGTTCGATCAATGGAACAACCTACTCATTGAGTTAACGTGTATGCGGCTGAGTATTCCACAGACACGTCATAATCCCTGGACAGAATCAGTGTGACAGTGTGACAAAGCTGGACCTTTGAATTACAGGTACAATCCATCTGATGGTCTTCCGCACAGTTTCCGTCTACCCAGATTCAATCACAAGGCTTGGGTCTGCTATGGTAGAGACTCTTGCCCAAGGTGCCATGCAGTGGGATTGAACCCATGACCTCGTGATTGCAAAGCGAGCTTCTTAGCCATTCGGCCATGCTGCGTCCATTAAAATAAAATAAAGTACCAGTGCAAGAATCAACTATATCCTTCCCTCAAACTGTGTGGCCCCGTACTTATGTTAGAAAACATTATTAGTTCTATGTGATGTACTTTAGAAAACCCACAAACATAGGAATGGGTTATTTGAAAGGTGTAACTTTTAACCCTTTCGTTACCATATTTCTAATGAAATACGCTGCCTATGATTTTCAATTAATTTTGAAAATGATCAAGAATTTGGAGGGATTTAGTAAAATAATTAAACTTTCTCGTTATTAAGTTGGTGTTTGGAACATAACTTAACAAAAAGTTCTTACATAAAATTATAACATAAGGTTTAAATTTAAATATAAACACTTTAAAACAAATGTTTTTTTTATCATAGAACCAGGGGCGGTTTCAGGCGGGTTGGTATCAAAAGGGTTAATTGAGTGGAATATTCATAAGAATTAACCTGAAGCATGCCTCAGACCAAACATAGAGTAATATGTTTATCAGATTTTACAATAAAACCTCTTTTCATTTGTAATTCAACTTAACCCTTTCATGGCCATATTTCTAATGAAATACATGGCCTATATGTTTCAATTAATTTTTGAAAATAATGAAGAATTTCATGTGGGGGATTTAATAGAATTCAATAAATTTAATGAAATAACTTTAATCTTGTCATTATTAAGCTGGTGTTTGGAACATAACTTAACGAAAGCTTCTTATATAAAATGATTATGGAAGGTTAAGGTTATCACAGAACTAGAGGCTGTCTTAAGTGGGTTGGTATTAGAACAATTTTTGGGGGGTGGCAGGGATTTAGTAAAATAATTAAATTTGTTATTATGTTGATGTTTGGAATATAATTTAATGAAAAGGTTCAGAGATAGAATTATGATGGAAGATTTTAATTCAAATATGTATATTTTAAAACAAGAGGTTTTGTATCATAGAACCAGAGGCTGTTTCGGGTGGATTTTGTATTAGAACAATTTGGGGTGGATTTTGTAAAATAATTAAATTTGTCATTATTGCAGAGTTGCTAGCATGTTGGACAGAATGCCTTACAGTATTCGTTCTGGCTCACTGTGCTCTGAGTTCAAATCCCGTTGAGGTCACCTTTGCTTTTCATCCTTCCGGGGTCGATAAAATAAAGTACCAGTCTAGTACTGGGGTTGTTGGCCTTGTGCCTATGTGGTAGAAACAATTATTATGTTGATGCTTAGAACATAACTTAACAAAAAAGGTTCTTACATAAAACTATGATGGAAGATTTTAATTTAAATATGAACACTTTAAAACAAATGGTTTTTTTAAATTATAGAACCAATGGCAGTTTCAGGCAGGTTGGTATGGTACCAAAAGGGTTAAAATGTGAGGTTTTGTATCACAGAACCAGTGGCTGTCTCAGACTCGTTGGTATTAGAACAATTTGGTGGGAGGGATTTAATTTAACTTTGTCGTTATTACGTTGATGTTTGGAACGTAACTTAACAAAAAACGGTTCTTACATTAAATTATGATGGAAGATTTTAATTTAAATATGTATGTTTTAAAACGAGAGACTTTGTATTGTAGGAACCAGGCAGCTGTCTCTGGTGGCTTGCTTTCACCGAAAAGGGCTTTTAAATATAATCTTGTTCTAAAAGAGGAAAATAAAAAAAAAATAACTAGGGAGGAGGTTATATCCCTACCACATTATCAAAATAACTAGGGAGGAGGTTATATCCCTACCACATTATCAAAATAACTAGGGAGGAGGTTATATCCCTACCACATT
>JAOPJM010506413.1:0-10828 GCA_027124095.1 Muusoctopus leioderma | reverse complement strand
CCTCAATAACTCTCTCCGTCCAACCCATGCTAGCATGGAAAAACGGACGTAAAAACGATGATGATGATGATGATGATATAACATATATATAACATATATATATATATAACATATATAACATATATATAACATATATATATATTTATATATATGAAGCGGTGAGCTACGAAAATTAATAACCTTTTTTCCTTATCTGCCAAGATTTTAACAACCGATTCACTGGGCTACAAGGATTTTAACTACGGATAGTGTATAAAAGATTCCGAATTCGGCAATAAAATATCTCTTCATTAAAATGTTTCTTGTTTAATATAATATTAAAATTAGGTAAAATCCAGATTCCAAGGAAACAGGTTACGGTTGGCGTCAGGAAAAAAGACAGTCAATATAAAGCCCGGAAGATTGGTAAAGTTATTTGCCGAGAAGATTGCAGAATATAATGTTTCGTCGTTTTGGGCCTTCAACTGAACATGAAAAAATTAGGACTTAAACTGAAGCTAAGGGATTGATTTGGTGAGGGAAGAGGACGCCAGATAAGAAGGGTGTTGTGTGAGAGAGTGAGAAGCCAAGGATGCGAAGTGAACGAAGGAGAAGTGGTAAAAAGTTGGCTAAGAGGGCGGATACAGCCACAAGTAGTGACAAAGTTGAGGTGACAGGTTAAAGTATTGTGGGGAGGTGGGACAGGAAGATAGCTAGATACAAGACACATAGAGTTACAGTTACAACGACGATGGATTAAAGTATTGTGAGGGGAGTGAACACGAAGGTAGATAGGTAGACTACATCAAACAACCACATATAGAATTATGGTAATGATGACAGGTTAAAGTATAGTGGAGAGGAGGGGATGGGAGTGACAGTACAGTGGCAAAAGCAAAGCAGCAGAAGGAGAGGGTGGGAACATATATGCAAGCACACAATTACACAGATTAACAATTACATAGACACATACATATATATACACAATCATTCAGATATATACAAATACATATAAACACTCATGTACATTTCTTACTCTCGTCACGGCAAATAAACTTTATCAATCATCAATCCTTCGTATTTAATATTAAGATAGAAAATTTTACACAGCAAACATAGTAGTGTTGCCGATTTAGCTAGTTTAGAGCTAATTCTAGCTCTTTTATTATGTATATTTAGCTCCAGTTTCTTATAATCTAGCACCTAGCTTCTAATTTAGCTCCAATTTTAATAATCTGGCTCTTTTTTGGCATTTTTCCATTCATGCAAGGTGTAATAAAAATGCATAATGAGCGTGTTTGTAACGGGTTTTGGGCATGTTTAGTGTCTGTATAAGCGAGGTCCAGTCAGCATGCTTGCAGTATGGTTTTAATGTGCCAGTTTCACATTGTTATTATTGTTCATGCTTTGTGTTGTTGTTGTTGTTGGTTTTTGTGTTGTCATAGGGGATATTTTCTGATGCAATTAAGAGTTATTGTTTGTGTTGTTGTTCATTTTGAGCAACAACAACACAAAAATAATTCTTATAATTGCTAACAAAAATTATCCCTTATGACAACAACAATAACAACACAAAAAACAAACAACAACAATAACAACACAAAACAAACAACACAAAACTGAACAACAGCAGCACAAAGACTAACAACAACAATTCTTAATAACACCAAAAATTTGACAAGCAACCTGGCTGTAGCACAGCATCAAGTGTCAGGAAAAAAAATTCTTCCACAGCTTGTGTATAGTGATCTGACAAATTGAAACTGGCACGTCAAAATCAAAATTACCATGAATTATTTATTATATTCTTCAAAATGAGTTAAAGATATGAAAAAGAAATATACTCAGAAATCCAGAAAAGAATATCTGAATGTGAAGGCTTTTAGTAAGTGGTTACATGAAGTGTCTGGTGATAATACAGAAGCACACCATAGACTCTGTAGGTGTGATATAACAGTAAAGTATTGTCTGTTAATGAAATGTGGTGAAAACACATCGACACAGTTCTCCAACATATTTATTGGTCCAGAAATGTGATGACACTGCAAAGGTTGAGCATTATATATTTGTTGTCACTCATCAATGAAAACCATTGATCACTTAGATCTTCTTTTAAATGTTATCGAAGATAGTCAAATGAGGCCAAAGATAAAAATGATAAAAATGATAAAAAAGATAAAAATGCACCGAAGTAAATGTTCTGCTAGTCAACATTTTGAAGAAGATCTAATTGGTGATATTGAAAATGGTAGATTCAGCTTCTTACTCAATGAAACCACTGATATTTCAGTTAAAAAACTTTAGGAATTGCTATCATTTATTACAGCAGAAGTATGAGAAACTTATATATATTCATACTTTTCTTAGCTTAGTTATTCTAGAAACTTGTGATGCTAATGGTATTGTAAATGCTTTGAAAAAAGAACTTGTGAAGTTCAAACTAAGTATATAAAAAATGTCATTGCCATTGGTACAGACAATGCCAGTGTTATGGTTGGAGTTAATAATGGTGTGTATGAACAGTTGAAGACAGAAATACCACCCTTAATTCTAATTAGGTGTGTTTGCCCTTCATTGCAATTGGCAATGTCTCATTCTTCAGTAGAATGTCATTCAGGAAAACTTACAATTTTTGGTTGCTGAAACATATAAGTGGTTTTCATGCTCTTCATCTAGACAAGCAGATTAAACACAATTGTATGAATGGAAATGAAACACCTCTGAAAAATTTGAACTAGTGTGTGAACCATGTGCTCTCAATTGAACCTGCTGTGGGTAGAATTGTAAACTAGTGGTTAGAGATTAAAACTCACTTTGGAATTGTGAGCTCAACAGAAAAATGTTATACATTTCAAATTCTGCATGATATGTACAAAGATGATAAACATTTGTTCAACAAGTAAATAAAGTGTTTGAATCTAACAGTGTAAACAAAACCAAACTATTTACAGATCTTTCTCACTTGATGAAATCTATTGCCCAAATGTTAATACTGCTAACTAACAGAGTGGACCCTCTACAATTTGATATAGAAGGATATTTAGATTCCTAACTAAATCCTGGTTACAGGTTTGAAAGCAAAGTTGCAGGACTAATTAGCAAAAAGAAAATAACCCAGGAAGATGAAATGAATTTAAGAAATAGATCAAAACAATTCCTTCTTTGTCTATTTCCACACCTTATGTAGAGATTACCTGAGAATGTTTTGAAACATATATCTTGATTTTCTGTTGAAAACACATTACAACAAATAAAGGAGCCTGTTAATCCCATCTTAGAAATGATGTTCAACACAGAAGAAGAAATTACTGCTGCTGCTGAGTACTAATATAACAGTATTCATTTAAATAAATGGACAAATGTAAGAAATACTGAACTATTCTTGGCAGAAGTAAATAAGTATGAGGATGCTTCAGGAAGTTAATCCCTTCAAAGAGATTTTTAACTGTGCTATAAGTTTACTATTATTACCAAACTTGAATACTGAAATTGAGAGAGTGTTTAGTTCCATGAGTATAGTAAATAACAAATTAAGAAATAAGATGGAACTACCCTTGCTGAAAGCTATTCTGTCAGTAAAGTATGGCCTCAGGTGTAATGGTAAATGTTTCAAAGATTATTCATTACCAACATCTGCAATAAATTCAATAGGGAAAATGGCTTCATACAGTAAGAAAGATGAAAATGAAAGTAATAAAGAAGAAAACATTGTTGGCTTCTTCAATGATAATAATATTTTCGACCAGTAACTTAAACAATATTTTCAAATTAGACTTGTTGGGCCTAACGTTTTAGGGATTTTGTTACTACTGTTGCCACCAACTTTTGTAAATAAATGCCAAAATTATAATAGCAAAATAACAAAGGAAAAATTTTACATATTCTCTATCTAATATATGTGCAGTGCTTTATTATTTGAAGTGGGGAAATAAACCATCAATAAAACTGGAGCAATCTTCCAGTTTATTGGTAATTAAGATGTTGGTGATCCTTGCTTTTAGGACATCACTTTCACTTTAGGCAACAGCAGCTAGTTTCATTTTGTTTGGCAGCCGGTGAATAATTAAAAAAAAAAGTTCCTGTGTAGAATTGTTAAGATTGCGATAACACACACAGAGAGAAAGTATAAGGTAAATGAGTAACACAGACAAATGCCGTTTAGACAATTCTCGGTTTGACCGTTGTAATTCTCCTTATAGTTAGAACAGGTTATGCAATATAACAAATTTTCTGTTTTGCAGTTCATGTCAGCATTTATTTTGAAAGAATGTCCGCTTTTGAATTTCATCTCGAAGTAGAAATGACATTTGATCAAAACTTTAGAGAATACGTTATTGAGAAGTGGAAACGTTTTCTTGGTGACTTTTTTTGGGAACAAATCAAAAGACAAACTACAAATATTCCCAAACATCCTAAACTTTTAACGACTCGCTTGAACACGAGAAAATACTTAATGAAACATATGTAGATGTCGGCGAAGGTGGTGAAGTGATCCAAATGTGTGTGTGCAGCGAAGTGAGTCAATGTGAATGTGTGGGAAGCAAGCAAAATGTGTGACGAGTTGAAGACAACCAAATGAGTCTGTGGCTGAGCCGAAATGAGTGTGGCGAGGCCGAAATGAGCCAATATGCGTGGTGAGGTGAAATTAGCCAAATGTGTCTGGCTGGGCCTGAAATGAGTGTGGTGAGGCCGAGATGAGCCAATATGCGTAGCGAGGTGAAATCAGCCAAATGAGTCTGGCTGAGCTGAAATGAGTGTGGCGAGGCCGAGATGAGCCAATATACGTGGCGAGGTGAAATCAGCCAAATGTGTCTGGCAGAGCCTGTGGCGAGGCCGAGAGGAGTCGATGTGTGTGGTGAGTCAACTATAGTGAATTGGACTAACTAAATCGAGTGTTGATTTAGCCAGCGTATGGCAGACTGGTGAGCTTAGGCGAAGTCAGTCTATTTATAGTGTTTCGTATGGAACATTCGATGATGTTCTATGGAAAATTTGGCGGCAAATTCGCAAAAGTGACAAACGTTTAAATGCGCTGATAGGCCAGCTATCAGGTCGAGGTCAAACATGAGCTAGTCGTCATGGCAACTGACCGAGTTAATGATCTCGATCGCCAAACTATAAACCACGCAGTGCAAAATGGGTGAGAGAGTGCTTTTCTGCCAGGGGAGTCACTACAAATCCTTCTTCCATCCATTAAATTCACTACAGAAAACAGTGAAAAAGAGTTACTGTTCCTGGATATTCTGATAAAATTATGTAATACCATGATTGCAACAGACAAATTTACAAAAAAAATGGACACACACCAATATTTGAACTTTTTCTCATGCCACCCGTCGCATACCAAAATGGAATATTCCATACTGCATAGCAAGACGAATTTGCGCAATAGTGGTTGATCCAGAACTATGGCAAATTCGTCTCGATAAACTTAGAGGCTACAAAAATATCCCTTGAAATTTAAGAGAAATATTTAGTGGTAGTAAGGTTAAGCGAATCTTACTGATCCGTTAGTAACAAACGCTTAAGAAATAATTTAATTTGTTACAATAAAATAATGAAGAGAATTACTCCGTGTTGTAGAGTATTCATGATCGAACAATGATGTAAATATAAGAAAAATATTTACAACGAAAATGATTTATTTCTCTTATATAAAATGTATCGCCATGATGAAGTTCACACGAACTTCATCAGTATGACTCATAAAAAACAATTTGTGTAATATAAATTAGGCAACATAGCATGTAGTACAGAAAGGCTGAAATAAAACAAGGCATTTTGCTTAATTACAATAATTATAAGCAGTCGAAAAGTCCGGTTAATACAAGACATATTGCTTAGTTTGAAAGTCCAGTTATAATGCATTATGATATCAAGAATCAAAGTCAGTATGCACGAGGGAGTGAGAAAAAGAAGGTAAGGAGATATGATAAACCATGTTTCAGTTACAGTGATTGGGACGACATAGATCATTGCAAATATTTTTCTCAGTTTACGTCATTGTTCAATCATGAATACTCTGCAACGCGGAGTAATTCTCTTCATTATTTTATTGTAACAAATTAAATTATTTCTTAAGCATTTGTTACTAACGGATCGCTTAACCTTACTACCACTTATTGTTTCTCTTAAGTGGTGACCCCCGACATGATTCATAAATAAGTATGTGTATATACCTTTGTATGTGTGTCTGTATAGGTTAAGAGATTTGCTACAAAATTAATAGACGACGGACTAGGACACCTAGAAAAAGAATTTGAGGATATTATTCCGTTTGTAAACACTCATGATCCGGGAGTGTCAAACATATTCACTACAATTAAGGCAAACCTACCAATCCTGTTCCAAAGCACAAAAAATGAAAGCTCTATTTTGAATAGCAAATGTCCACCAAAGAACCCTAAAAAACACCTCACAAGGCAAAATTCATATCAGGAAATATTTCGGAATTTTCCGTAAAAACGTGTAGAGACAGTAGGTGAAGGACATACAGTAGCGATTGCAACTATTTGGAAACTGCATCCGAGATGAAATTCAAAAGCAGACATTCTTTCAAAATAAATGCTGACATGAACTCAAAAACAGGAAATCTTTTATATTGCATAACCTATTCCAACTGTAAGAATTACATCGGTCAGACCGGGAATTCCTTATGTGAATGAGTCAGAGTACATAAACAACAGATACAACAACCGGAACTAAGGAAAATCCCACTGAGTGAACATTTAGAAATTTGCGGGAATAGAAAATTCAAACTTTTTCCTTTTTATAAATATTCAAGGAACGATCCAAAATACTGAAAAAAAATGGAGAAATATTTTATAAGCAAATTTACTCCTAATCTAAACGCATGAAAAGCGACGCGAAAAATACCGCTAATCAGCAATAACAACATATCTTGACAAGTCCCTAGATGGATGAAAGCGCTAGATTCAAACAATAAATTGTTTCATTTATTTCTGACAGTGTGGTTATGCACAAGCGAAGCTGAGTGCCCGGCATAGTGTTATGCTTGCTCGGATTCTTTCCTAACTACTAAGAAATAGTGTGTACAGGAGACTATTATGAGAGCCTGCTGAAGATCTCCAATTCTTGTCCCTTTATTTACCATAATTGACAGGGTGTGGGGTGAAACTTGCCCCCCCCCCCAAGCGAGTTCAGGCAAAGGTAGGAGAAATTTATTTATTTTTGTTTCTCTTTGCCACACAGGTTTTTATTCACCTGAGTTCGTGTGTGTGTGTTGCAGCCGACACAAATTATATATCGATGACTGCTATTTATAGGATTTTGTTCGCCACACCATTTTGGTCACTTAGGTGATATTATGTAGAGCGTTAAATAGCACTCTGAGATATGTTTCCGTTGTCTGCCGTGGTGCTGGCCGGACTTATATGTCTGAATTACTATATATATATAGACTTACGCAAACACACACACATACATCTAAATATTATAATACCCGATGTTTGTTGGTCCGTCCGTCACGATAGAGAGAGGGGGAGAGAGAGTAAGAAGGAAAAAAGGGAGAATTACATGGGTTGAAAGAGGAGGAAGTTATACCGTGCAGAGAGGCAGGCAAAGAAAGAGAGCGAGAGGGTGTCAGTAGCGTTCACAATAGGAACGCGCGCGTGCACACACACACACACACGCTCAAACACACATACACAAACGCACACAAGTGATTGCTTAAGACAGCTTCGTAAATTTCAACATTCAAAACATGTTACATTTATGATCGTACATTTATATTTTTCGTAAGACGATTGATAAACTATGGAATGAAATCGGAGATATAATGTATTATAGATATACAACATATTGTTTATATTATTCGTAACATGTTTGACTGGCAAAAAGTATTTTAAATTGTTATGTATATTACTGATATATACTTTTTGAATAATTGTTTGTGGGGAAAACTCTAAGGACAGGGGTGATGAGGTGAACAGATTGAATCAAAGCAAAGGTATTATAGAATTTCTTAGTGAAATGGTATTCATTGTAGTTAAAAATTCCATTCGATGTATTTCCTCTCAGTTAACACAATACATTCATTCATATACATATATACACACACACACACATGTTCATGTACAACATCATATGAAGATTCAGTTCGCAATCTGTTCGTCTTGCAAATATTTCACGATCTCGGTGGACAGAATGTTGAATGCGTTGCCCTGAAACTTTTCCCACACAAAATTATTTTTACAACCACACAAATTGTTAAGCTTTTTTGAATTCACAGCCCTGTGGAGCAGCTACTGCAATTCGTTCACTGGGACTATAGGTTCAAGTCCAGCTATGCACTATTCTCTGATAAGAAAATAAGGATATAGTACAGCGTTTAAGATTTGTTAATTTTTACCCTTTGGTTTGTTTACTTTTTGAATACGTAACTGCAGCGGGTTGTGAAGCTATGTTATAATTAATCTCATTTTATATTTTCTTCGCAACCGGTCCTCTATCGGTTCTTTCCTCCTGTTCCCTCTTTTTCATTACTCTTTTCTTTTCCTTTTTTTCTTTTCTTTCAAAGTAAGTAATAATCCTATCTGTACGGGATTTGCCTCAATTTCAACGTTTTTCGTCAGACATTTCGAACTTCCGGTTGAAAAGGACCTGTGTGCGTAGCATCAGCACTGTCTCAGATATGGAAGCAGTACTCCATTGTGGATCTCACCTAAGCTTTGTAGAGGGTTCGTAATTGATAGGGGCTGATGTAATTTCTGGCCTTGAAGATGAGGGCCAGTCTTTGTAATGTAGTCTTTGCTATGTTGAATATGTGCGTTCGTTATGAGAGATACTCGGTGATGATGAGTCTTAGCATTTGTAGCGACCTTGATGGTTTTAATTGTGTGCTGTTCATGTTTTTTTTAGGTGTGTGTGGGGGGGGGGGGATAATGTATTTTTGATATGTGTAGTGATTGTGTCTTTTGAGCTGGTGAAGTAGACAAGATTGGCATGACCCCTTTAGAGAATGTTTTCCTGGTCTCTGTTCATGGAGTCATTGCAGGTTTGGCGTGAGGTGTCTAGGTTGCATGTGGATGACGTATAGGTGCGAATGTTAGGAAAGAATGAAGGGTGGTATCATTTACGTAGGAGTAGGCGTTGTTGCAGGTGACATAAAGTCGTTGCTGTATAGTAGGAAAAGTGTGGGGCACTAAACCGAATCTTAGGTACACCATAGTTGATAGTGCAGGTCAAAGAGAGCACAATCGGGACACGCCGTGATGGTGCGATCGATCGGGTAGATACCGATCCAAGAGACGAGATATGGATGGAGCCCATAGGCGGGCAGTTTTACCAATTTGCGTGCCAGACATGGCCGCATGTGTGTGTATGTCTTTCGCCGATGTATATCAGCGAAGAGTGTAAATAACAACAAAAAACGAAAAAAATGGCGCTTTTCAAACGAAGACCCTTGCGATATTTGTACTGCACCATGTTACAAACAACCGTTAGCAGAGTTTCGGTATAAGCACGCCACTTAGTCTGACAAACCTTTTGTTTTTTAATTTTTTCGAAAATTTCTTCGGATGTCTGTTTTAAACTGTTATTCAATGGTATTGTAGTATCATAGATAAATGATAGTAACTATTAATAGAGTTTCAAATGTTCATGATATATGTCGCTGACAACAATGAGAATTGAAAGAACTGCTTACGTCTCTGGCAACGTTGGCCAATAATAACAACTAGCGAGGTTCGCTGACGACAAGGGACAATCAAAAGAAGCGGGTTTGACTTTAAGGAACAACACAGCAGTGATGTCATTGTTATGCAAATAATGGTAGCATTGCATGTATTTTACAAGCTGGTTAAAGCTATTTAAGGATTGCGGGCGACTGTGGTGGGACTTTCTTTTGATAAATACAGTACGACACAACACAACAATGGCATCGCCGACAGGATATGGAGAATTGACCTTATCTGATCCAGATTTGACTGAAACCTGGTTGAGGTGTTTATCAGCTAGTGCAAGAACAAAAAAGTTGACGGACAATGATGAATCCAAGGAAATAACTGATCTCTTCATATCGAAAGTAGGAGTTGAGAACATTAAAAGAGTCTCAGTAATGGTATATCCTAAAGTGTTGGAAGAAATGAAATTTGAGGATATAAAGGAAACAATAATGTCATCGATGAGGCCAAATAAGAAGTTGGTTATTGCTGAAAGAACACGGTTTTTGGCTTTAAAGCAAATGCCATCGGAACCTATTCAAAGATATTATGAAAGATTAAGAGAAGCTGCCCATTTTTGTTAATTTGATAAGTTGGGGGCAGAAAGACAGTCTGCAGAGGATGATCTTATGCAACTGATTGATGGACTGATAAATTCTTCTCATCAGTCTAAAATATTAGAAAACATGCAATTTCAGCAGATGATGTTACCAGGTTGTATCAGCCATATTCAGCAATTTGAGATGATAAATGATTTTACTTTGACTTCAACTGGTGATAATAATGGTATCATAAAAGAAACGACTGTTTCACATGTAGATATGAATCATCGAAAGAAGGTGACATGCAAGTTTTGTGGCTATACACATGATGTTGATGCTGATGCAAATTATAGTGACCAAGAATCTAGTAATGTTTTCAGCACTGGAAACAGTAATGTGAGTTCTTTAACTTCTTTTAAGATAAATATTATCAAAGTGTTAATGCAAGTAGACAATGGTAGTGATGTTACAATTATACCACAAACTTTCTGGCTAAAACTAGGATCTCTAAAATTGGAACCCTGTAATGCTAGCCTCAAAGTTTGACGGTTCAGTAATTGAATTAATGGCACAGTTTGAAGGTACTTAAAATACTGAAACTAGAAAAGATTTAGTCAATATCAT
>JAOPJM010506310.1:0-10829 GCA_027124095.1 Muusoctopus leioderma | reverse complement strand
TATATACAATGGGCTTCCGTTGGTCGGCCCGAGGCTGTAGTAGAAGGCACTTGTCCAATGTTCCACGAAGTGAGGTTGAACCCGAAACCAGATGGTTGCGAAGTGAAGTTCTTAAACACACAGCCGTGTACAGCTCAAGCCATATCTAACATTAGTTCTACTATACATGTTATAATATTTATGATTCTTCGGGAAGTGTTTATCTAATAAGTAAAATAAATGTTTAGCGGTATGTGTAGTTACATTCAGAGTGAATGTGGCATTGAACCAAATGATTTTGTGTTTTCTATATTTTTGTGTCAGAGAATTGATATTATTTATATAACTGATATGATCTATCA
Organism: Muusoctopus leioderma; assembly: GCA_027124095.1. NCBI lineage: Eukaryota > Metazoa > Mollusca > Cephalopoda > Octopoda > Octopodidae > Muusoctopus > Muusoctopus leioderma. The sequence continues at coordinate 10,488 of JAOPJM010506310.1, read as the reverse complement.
CTCTGCATCGTTTTAATGCACCATTGTAATATGGGGTCATTTTTTGTAAGGAACTTCTACTGGATGAAATATTGGATGAACGTATGGAAACATTTTACGCTAAATTATTAATTATGGCGGATAGGTGATTTCAGACTGTATTTACATATTGCAACTTTTCATTTAGTTTCTTAAAATGTGAATATATAATTTTCTTTTATCTAATGATATAACTAAAAAATTAACTATGTGTAAATTTGTACAACCATAATTATTAGGTTTAAGATTTTAAATAATTCAGAGAGGTTTTCTGCATCTATCTATTTACTGGGTAATAATTAGTCCATCATCTCGATATAGACTGTATTTCAAATTACTGAAATTGTTGTTTTAAAATGTAAATATAAAATCCAATGAGCTCGCAAATTTCTGTAGAGTCTAGTCTAAATAACGCTACACAGAAAGAATTAACAGCAGTTTACCTACCCAAGAAGTGTTAGTGACACCAAGAAAACTTTTCTTACGTGCATGGTGGCTTTGATGTCCGAAACAATAACTGAAATACAATTTTGGGCGAAAGTTAAGGCGCTTTGGAGCAAAGATTTGTTCATCGATGTGTCTAATGCAATGATGTAACATTGGGTACATTTAAATAGATGTTTGCTGCTAAAATTATTGAAAAAACAACAACAAAATATATATATATATATATACATATACGTGTGTCTGTGTGGACGTGTGTGTGCGTATGTATGTACATACAAACATAGATATATATAAATACATATTCATGTAAATATATATAAACAAATATATACAGCATATATATGTTAATATATATATATATATATACATATATATGTTAATATATATATATTAAAAAATAGCATAGACACACAGCACAGCAGGGATCAAAACAAAGGTGTGTACAGTATATTTAACACACTTGTGTACACGCAAGTGTGTAACGGTGATCGCTGTGTCTTTTTTGCCTCGGAGAACATATTCTCCCTATAGGCATTTTAGTTGTGTTAAAAACACAACATTCTCCACATGATCGTTTAGACCACCAGACACTTATAAGCGTTTCGATAAATTTCTCGTCAGTGGTAACTAATCGATCATATGGAGATACAGAAGTTTGCACTACAGTATAGTAGTCTTTTGTATATTTTAGTCTATCATCATATGGGTTGTGTATATTGTAGTCTATCCTCATGTGATGGTCTGTGTTATATTATAATTTTATCCAGTATGGTTTTTCTGTAGTAGTTGTTGTTTATCGTAATATAATTAGTCACTCTCACGATCTGCAAGGACTCGTAGTCCTGGGAGTTACCTCCAGATTTTGTAGCATTGAATAGACGAGAAATAAATCTGTTGTAACCATGGCAAGGATGCTAGTCTATCTCAGGTTAATCCACCCTCCCCAAGTGATATGTTATCACTTCTCGAGTTAGGTAAATTGAAGCGAGAAATATTAAATGTCTTACCCAGTGATACGAGGAGATCTCTAAAACAGTATCTGAACTTATCATGTGGTATTTATTTCGTACATCATTGCTTGGCTCCGTATAGCATTCCACATTACGGTCCTGTATAGTATGTCAATATTATGGCCTTTTCCTATATGTTATGTTATGGTTATATGTACATTATTAATATTACGTAACTCTCCAGTATACGATAACATGGTAATCTGATAATTTGAAGCACATCTTATTTTGACCCTCTCTAGTATATATATCATGGTAGTCTGTAGCAAACCATTTTAGTTCATCCTATAGCAATTTCATTGAAGTTAGTGTACGTGCCAAAATAATATAAACACTGCTAGTCACAGAGCTTAAGCTACGAAATGTATGGCTTTTCAATTTATCTTCTGCACACTTGCAAATTTCTATATCAATTTCATTCACGTAACTCTGTAAGCTCGTTATTTGACTCTGAAGATTTACAAAATAAACTTAATTTCGTTGACATATTATGTTTGACATTTGTTAATAACAGCTGTGCGTGTCGTATAAATTTCTCCATATTCAGGAAGTAGAATTATACTTGAAGCTTGTTCACATAATTATTGTTTCGACGACGCTGACATTGCAAAATACCTAACAGATCGTATTATCAAACTAAACAGCTATAACTTGTGTATCAGTCATCTTTTTCGGCTCTTTATTTCCACACGGGTAATGTTAATTCTTTTCTTTCTATAGAGTATTTAGCTTCTCATCTGCCATCTATGTATGCAGCTTTATTTTTATTTCACATATCTTAGAAGGACGAACCTCCGAGTTGCTTCTCATAAAGTTAATTATAGAGCTTTGATTTACTGGTTTAGAACTGCGGAGGGATCATCTGAACATCAAACACGAGCATTTTGAAAAGTTATGGTAACAGAAAAAACAAACAAACAAACAAACAAACAAACGTCTTTATATCTCTCATGACACACTCATGTCTAGCATGTCACATTCATTAGAATTAAACTTACTTTAAAAGAAAAAAAACAACAAATAAACAAAAACAATAAAAATGCAATACCCATAAAATAAACAAGATAACGAACCAACCTCCATGTGGTCATATGACCTGCTAGAAATAGCAGCTAAATTTGCCTCAAGTAACACCATATTGCATTAAGAGACGAGATTGTGATAGCTGCAACATAGGTCTGCTCATCAGGACTTACCTTGGGATAAACAATAACAACAATAAATATGATAAACAAAATAAGATAATAAAATGAACAAGATACATACTCAGTCATTGAGTACCAGTGAGTTTCGATCCGAGACTTCAGTGTCAGTGTTGTATTTATCTTTTTCTGAGGAGCTTGTATCAATTCTGTAGAAGTCCCGTTTGACTGAAGATGAGAATTACTCCAAATAGAAAATTTATAAAAAAAAATATTATAGGCATCTTTGTCAAATCAATTATTATTTAATTCTATATCAAGTTTATTGATTATTGCTTGTTGAGACAGTTCGAACCTCTCACTAGCAATGTCTTCATATTTCTTCAGATAAAACTCTGCGTTTACCCTTCGAAGTTTGACTATAATCAGAGGGAAATCTGGAGAGAACGAAAGAAAACTATTGCTAGGAATTTAGCAATAGGTGGTTCGGTAGATATTTTACTTCATGGCAATGCCCCAGCATGATCATACCCACTGGATGGAACAACTAAAAGAGTCTATAATAACCAGTAAAAGAGTAAATAGGTCCACAATAAGGTGTTGGTAATTAATAAAGTTTAAAGACAAAAATATGGAAGTTAAACAGTTGTATACATTAAAGAAATTGAAGAATTTAAAATTAGACAATACAAATTGTAATGATCTTAGTTTAAACTGTATCCTAGAATACTAGTAGATGATAAAGTAAACGGTTAAGATTTTTGATTATAAATAAACATTAAATTAAATTAAATTAGACACTTTACAAACACTAACCCAAGATGCAAAACATGTGCACAGAATCACCCACGGGGATCGAACCACGAATCTGTCGTAATCCAGACAGGTTAGCACGGTCGTCTTGATTACGACAGATGTGTAGTTCGATTCCCGTGGGTGGTTCTGTGCACATTATGTCCATCTTGGGTTCGTGCTTGTAAAGTGTCTAATTTAATTTGTATTTAATATAGTTAAATGTGTATTGTATTATAGAACATTTCTGATTAAAAACAAAACGAGAAAGAACATAAAGCTGCTAAATACACTAACATAAAATATCATGAAATATAACATAAAATACTTGACGGAGCCTCTACGTAGTCGACCGATCTGCTAGAAGTAGCAGTCAAATCTCCCTCAAATCACACTCTATAGTTTAAAAAAAGAAGGAAAGGACACGTTAGATAATGTAGCCATAGATATCCCCCCAAAGACACGACAGCCACGGTTGGAATGCCTTTCATCATAGGTCTCAGGATTGACCTAGGGATAACAACAGCAACAACATGTAGTTTCTGCTTAGAACACTTAAACGGGATTCGAATAAAAATATAAATAAATACATCTTCGTTTAACTCCAGCTTCCATTTATGATTTAGTTGTTATTATGGATATTCCAACTTGGTTTTAGATATGAGGATATCGCTCTACTTCCGAGAAAACACATGCCTTTTTTACGTTTCACAGTCTCTCGCGCTTATTATTGTTGTTATATCTAACGTAACTTGCATTGTAGACATAGCCATGATTCACGCGGTTCCGTGTTCGATCCCACTAAACGGCACCCTGGTCAAATGTTTCCTACCATAGCATCGGGTATGAGTGAAAATTGGGTTGATAGAAATCATGCCGAAGTCAGTTGGCTGGACTGTATCTGCTCTTGATTGGTATAGTTACTCTGATACCCTGTTTAACACCACCACATGGCCATTGTGGGCCTTTAGTGGAGAGTCCACTCTGTTGCAAGCATTAAAACTAGGCCTCCTGTCTGAGGATAACTCTTTCTCCCTTTTCTTCACCAGTATTTTCTCCGACTAGGCTATAAATAAAATATATCTGGTAGATTATATTTCACCATCTTGAAAAAATAAAAAATTAACCAATTTTTCTTAATTCCGTATTTTGAAGAAGGTGAGTACGGGAAGTTGTTTTGTAAAATAATCACGCGGAGACTTTCTTGACATATTTCTGCTATGTCTAGAGTGGTAAGAATGTTGCTGTTGTTGTTTAACCCCAGGTCAGCCTTGATTGAGCAGACCTATGTTCAAAGGCATTCCAACCGGGATTACTCGCCTTTGTTGAAAGAGACATGTGTATCTAAAGCTACATTATCTTAGATACACATATCTCCTTCCCTACCTATTTTTCTAAATGGTAGAGTGTTATTTGAGGGAGATTTAGTTGCTATATCTAGCAGATAGAGCGACTACGTAGAGACATCCAACTCATCTTTTGGTCGTAGTGAGTGGCAAGCTAGTCTGAAACTGAACTAGAGATAAACATTTTATTATCTTGAGGTCATATATAAAGAACTTATATATAATAGTAAAATCAAGCCAATTCATTTCCGTAGCGTTTCTGGCGTTGGGGCACTTGAATTTTTCTACCAATCTTTTCCAGCACTTTCAGTCTTGGGCTTTCTTCATGTATTCCGATGTTGTCATCCCAGTCTCTCCTTGGTCTCCTTCTTTTCCTTTTATCTTCTATTTGCAAGTGACCCAGTCATACTACTGATGTGACCCAGTCATACTACTTCATACTACTGGTGACCGAACTACTGCATTTTCTTTGGCCTTGCTGTTTCAATGAGTCTCTCTCTTTTATAAAGCAACGCATTAAGAATTTTTTACGTATGTTATTCAGTACAACACCACTTACAGGAATTAATCAACATTTAGGTGTGGCTCACAGGGGAGAAATACAAAGTTATTAATGTGTTTACAAGAAGGGATGTTTTGGATCTTTTTATAGCGAAAATAGCTATATAAGTTGATGGATTAACATGTTAATTCCACTTAATTATTTCATCTACTTGTATACCTAGTAAAAGGCTGAGATGCAGAATTAACTTATATCTGTTGTTCTTGTTTACCCCAAGGTCAGCTCTGATCCAGCAGACCTATGATTAAAAGCGTTCCAGCTTTGACCATTCCGTCTTTTTTCCCCCCAACACTGTATCTTGGGCGACATTATCCAATGTATCTCTTTTTTTTTAAAGATGGTAGAGTGTGATTTAATCGAGATTTTGCTGGATGTTGTATAATCCCAGGTCAGCCTTGACTGAGCAGATCTATGATCAACAGTGTTCCAGCCATAACCACTCCGTTATTCTCCAGGTACATTGCATTTCTAAGGGTACATTGGGTATCCAATGTGTCCCTCCATTTCAAAGACAGTAGGGTGTAATTTTGAAAGAGATTTGGCTGGTGTTTTTAGTGGGTCGAGTGACCACGTATGGGATTTTCCGTTGACCTGATATTGTTGTTGCTGCTGTTGTTCAGCTAAGTTGTTGTTTAGCCCCAGATCGGCTTTGTAGGATAGGATCAAAGGCGTTCCAGTCGTGACCATCCAGAATTATTTTCAGACAGTATATCTACTACTACATCTTTCTACCTTGTTTAAGAGAGTAAGTCATTACTAATCGAGCAAACCTATTATCAAAGACGTTCTAGCCATCTTTTTTTCCATATATAGTGTAACTAGGACTTTACTGTCAAATATGTCCTTCCATTTTAAAAGCAGTAAGGTGTGAGTTTAGGAAGATTTGGCTTCTATTTCAAGCAGATCAGACGACCACGTAGAGACGCCCTATTTGGCTCATTTTGAGAGAGTATTTCTTGCTGTTCGAGTGAATACGTAGAGACTAACTCGTTGGCTCAAACTTCTATTTTTCTTCTTTGTAACATATTGAGTGAGTAGTTGTATCAATAGCACCAGTACGTGAACCAAGTTGTTGTTTAGTCCCAGGTTTGCCTTGATCGAGCCGCCGACCTATAATAGGATCAAAGGCGTTCAAGCTGTGAACATCCAGTTTTATTTTCAGACAGTATATTTAGGATTACATTAGCCAATGTTCTGCCTTGTTTAAAATGGTCGGGTGTGATGTGCAAGAGATTTTGAGGAAGTTTTTCTAGCAGATCGAGTGACTACTCAGAGGCTTCCCTCCTTGGCCTCAATTAAACAATATATATTGTGCTTTTTAAATGTTTCAGGCTAGTTAGTTTGAATTAAGTCATTCTCAACATGTATTTTAACATTACTTTCACTGAAGAGTGCAGTTGTATTAATAGCAAAGTGTATATGTGTAAATTTGTGACAGTATACATATCGTATATATAGATCGTGTATTGAACACGTATTGATCAGGTGCTGAACACTAGAAAACTCACTCAGCTATATTAGTTTCTGGATATCTGAAGTTATCCAAGTCTAGATACAATGTCCTATCCTCCAAGTAACTGTTAACATCTTTATTTGCTGTGCTTTGTATACCATAGTGTTGTCAGTTTGATTGTTGTTGTTGTTATTGCTGTTGTTTAGCCCCAATGTAAGCCTTGATCAAGCAGACCAATGATCAAAGCAGACGATGCCGCCATGACCATCTCTTCTTTTTGTTTATAGACAGCAGTGTATCTGCGACTACATTATCTAATGTGTCCTTCCTTTTCTAAGAAGGTAGCTGTGATTTGAGGGAGATTTGTCTGCTAATTGTAGCAGGTCGAGCAAACTGTATAGCGGTTCAGCTCATTGATCACCTTCTCCTCAATAGACTTGTGTGTCTAGTCAAAAGAATGAAGAAGGAAATATATAAAAATGTCATTTTCATTTAATAGCTGATGGTTTACAATATCGATTTTTTCTTTCTTTCATTTTCGTAAGTATCGCAATAGTAATTGATGGTTCAGGTATGTAGTCCCTAGCATTAACTATTTCACATAGAAATTGGAGGCTGACAAACTATGATTTTTTTCTAGAATTCTTGAACAACCTGGAAGTATTTTAATACGATGATAATTGTTGGAGTCACAATCATATCCATATTTGAATATAGGAGTAATAATTTGCATATGTAATTTTAGGTGAAAAATCCCCTGACTCCAGAGATTTATTGTAAATGTGTCTTAATTATAAAGTCTTAGCGATACTTGATTAGAAGTCACTATATTCCATCATATTCTGTAAATGTTGTAAAATTCAAACTTGTAGTAGCAGTTTGAATATCATGTGCCATTATAAAGAATTTACTTAATTAACTTTAAGGTATTGGGTAAAATGCTTAGAATAATATAGAACCCTATCACTGACATTGCCCTCACCCTGTTAACGAGGGATTAGTTGAACTGCTGTAACTACTTCAGTTGAGCATGACACATCATTTATGACGAATCAGATAAAAAATGTTTTACAGGTCTATCAGCTGTTAAAATTCATTTCAGGTGGGTCTCAGAATAATATTTTTGTGTGACCCTTTTTTTACCATTTTATCACTAGTTTACCATTTATACTAGCCATGTCATGAGTATATTAACACTGTCAGCTTAAGGACTTTAGATATATTTATGGAAACATTTATGTCTATTTATTGTAGATCTTTTGTAATCCATTTTATTTCATAGGAAACCTCTAAGTGGTCACTCGACTTGCTAGAAATTGCAACCAAATCTACATAAAATCACATCCCAACTGTCTCAAAAGAAGGACGGACACAGTAGATGATATAATCCTAGATATCCATAAAAAAAGACGGGCTGGTCTTGGATGCAATGAGGCTCAACAACAGCAGTATTTAGTGCAGTAATAAATATGTCAAGACATGTACCATATACTTTGTTAGTGTGAAACACATTTAAGATTTCACCAAAGTCTGCTTCTGATATAAGTGTCAAAAATGTATTTAAATTAGTTTTACTATAAGTGCTGTAGATATTATAGTGTCTAGGTTCTTGGATTTCTTAGCTAAACGAACAAAAGGCACCAAAGTAATTTAAACGTGTCTGGAAAAATTATAGCATTATGTAAGCAATAAAAAAAAAACAAATATGCCTGGGAAGAAGATAAACATACATGCCTCATTGGGTTTGGAAACAATTGCGTCGAAATTTAGTTAAAGAAAATCCTAGGATAAAAGATGAAACAGTCTCAATCAGCAATAGTCTTGAAGAAATGGTGCAGGAAGTAAGCTTTGAAGAAGTTGATGTCAGTGATATTCATTTTTATTCCATGCTGATAACGTGAATCTCACCTATGACTCCCTTTATGGAGTTAACAGAACCACAGGTGTCTAGTTCATATAGCTAAGAAGAGACTTCCCAACAACCGGTTTCAATAACAGTGATCTGACTCTAAAAGCCTTAGTGAAATAACTCGTGCTTTAGAGAGACTTTCAGAAGACAAGCCAAATTTTGAACGAAGCATGAACGTTAAAATATCTGTAATGGTAGCATTAAATTGTTATAGGGAAGAATTAGAGGTTCGTAAGAAGAAGGCAGAGCCGTCAATCCTCATTTTCATCGGTCGAGCAATTTTCTGAGCTCTCTTTTTGTCCATCCAGCAATAGCAAATACATAAATTTATACACAAATAAAGAACAAATAAATGAATACAGAAGTAAAGTAAAAATGCATGTAAATAAATGTACACTTACCTTAGTGTAGCAGGTTGTTTAGCATGCATGGAACAGGCAGAGGGGGAGTGAGGAGGATATTAATGAGAAGAGGTGGAAGGAGAATTGTCAACCTTCCTAGCGCTCTTTCGTGCAGTTTCTTCTGTAGGAGTTGAAGGTTCTGTTGCAGTTGAAGATTGTCTTATCGTCTTTGTAAAAAAAAAGCATCCAGGATTGACTGCTTTAACCTGGATTTCTGGACCTACCAATGGTAGGGCATCACAGTGTCATTTAAGTGGTTCAGGCCCAGCTCCACAGCAGCTATGTCAGGGTGATATTCCTTGGCCAGTTTAGAGATTTTATTCCCGCTAGAGAACAACTCTCTAAGGCACTCAGTTGGAACATCTCTCTTCTTCCCTGCCCATATTCATCAGAAAACAGTGCAATCTTCACTGCCTCTGCCTCTTATTTGTAAAGGTGTACTAGCTCCTCAGTGGTGAGTTCACTCCTGTGCTCCTCCACCAACTCTTCAATATCCATTGTGTCCACCCCCAGACCCATGGAATTGCCCAGACAGAAAATTTCTTGCACAGGAGGCTCTTCCTCCACTTCAGAGTCTCTTGGCGGCACAGCTTCAGGCCACAGTGGCCTCCAAGCAGCTCGTAAACAACGCACTGACACCTCCTTCCAAGCTGCTACAATCATCAACACTGCATCAGCAATATTAAATTGACTTTACAAAAGTCCTTGAGTGTCACATCACTGTAACAGGTAGCCTCAAAACATTTTCTAAAGAGAGCCTTCGTGTACAGTTTGTTAACATTAGAAATGACCTGCTAGTCCATGGACTGGAGAAGGGAAGTTGTGTTGGGTGGCAGGAAATGCACTTTCACAAACCTAAACTGTTCCGGCAATTGGTCCATCAAACAAGGAGGGTGGGCTGGGGCATGGTCCATGATCAAAAGAGCTTGAGTGGAAGATTATTGTCCCCGAGGTAGTTACGCACAGTGGGGCAAAGCACCTCAGACAACCACCCAGTGAACAGATCCCTGGTCACTCAAGCCTTGTGGTTCGACCGCCATAAAACACCAAGACGCTTCTTATGAATGTTTTTGAATGTTCTGGGGGTTTCTGAATGGTAAACGAGGAGAGGCTTTACCTTACAATCCCCAGAAGCATTCACACAAAGAAGTAAGGTTAGCCGGTCTTTCATCGGCTTGTGGCCTGGCACTGAACTTTTCTCCTTTGTGATATATGTTCTACGAGGCATTTTTTTCCAAAATGTCCCGTTTCGTCGCAGTTGAACACCTGCTGTGAAACGAAGCCATCCTCCTCAATAATGTTTAAAAACACAACATGGTACTTACGAGCTGCTTTATAGTCTGCACTAGCAGCCTCACCATGCCTCACAACACTATGTAATCCGTTTCTTTTCCGGAATCTGGTAAAC
>JAOPJM010505988.1:0-10831 GCA_027124095.1 Muusoctopus leioderma | reverse complement strand
GACAACAGCACTGCATTTCGATCGGAGTTGCTGAAGGAGACGCTTGACAGGTGGAACGTTAGACGCTTCTTCAGAGCTGCATATAGGCCGAGTGGAAATGGGATTGTGGAAAGATACCATCGCACAATCAAGGCCATGGTTGAGAGGGGGCGAATCTCCCCCATTGAGGCAGTGTTCTGGTACATGTTGCCCAGGTCGGGACAAGGTGAGGAGTCGGTACCACAAAGAGCAGTGTGCAGATGCAAATGGAGACATCCGAGCAGTGCCACAGCGTCTTGAGGAAGAGGAAGGGACCTGCATCTGTTCAGATCGGGGATGAGGTTTGGGTGAAGCCACCCAATGCAGTGCATGACCCAATGGGGGAGAGGAAGGGTCACGGAGGTTAATTCCCGGAACAATGTGTCAGTTAACGGAATGCCATGTCACATCCTGGACGTCCGTAGGGTCGTCAGCTCATCAGACGACGAAGAAAAAGGAGAGGGTGAGGCCAGCACCACAGCCCTGCGAAGGCCGCAGACGGAGCAACATCCACCTAAGTGGATGGACAACTTCAAAGTGTTTCGGAGAGGGAATGAGGTTCCAGACCTGAGTGATGGCATGAACAGGCAACAACTATTCTCAATGTGCAGTGATCTTTAGATCAGAGGGGCGTGTGGTATAGCACCAGAAGTTGGAGGGGAAGTGACGTCAGGCGATGGGAAGTGAGCAGTGAAGGGCTCTGTTCACATGTGGTGGAGAGCGATTAGGTTATGGCAGTTAGGCTCCACATATTCTAGTTGTCTGGCCAGTTGGTAGGGTAAGTGTGCGACTCATAATCGTGCAACAAGTTAAAGTCGGCGAGACAGAAACCCCTTCAAGGTCGAGTCCCGGAAATAAGGTAAGCGATTTGTCTTTCACACCACATATTCAAAGAGAACAACAAATGTCGAGGGGAGATGTATAGTCAATTAAATCAACCCCAGTACTAGATGGTAATTATTTATGAACCCAGCAAGGATGAAAAATATAGTTGATCTCATCGGGAATTTTGTCCGACATTCTACAGATTCTACCATTTACCACCCTACACAAATAATGATGATGATGACAATGAAGATTTCTTCTACTGACACAAGGCCAGATATTTGCAGGGTAAAGGAATAATTGATTGAATGGACCTTGGACTACCTTACTGATAATGGTTTCTTCCATTGACACAAGGCCAAATATGTGTAGGGTAGAGGAATAATTGATTGAATCAACCTGGGATTACCTTACTAAAAATGATTTCTTCCATTGACACAAGGCCAAATATTTGTAGAAAGAGAGGAATAGTTGATTAAATCAACCTTGGACTACCTTACTGATAATGGTTTCTTCTACTGACACAAGGCCAGATATTTGTAGGGTAGAGGAATAATTGATTGAATCAACCTGGGACTACCTTACTGATAATGGTTTCTTCCATTGACACAAGGCCAAATATTTGTAGAAAGAGAGGAATAGTTGATTGAATCAACCTTGGACTACCTTACTGATAATGGTTTCTTCCATTGACACAAGGCCAAATATTTGTAGAAAGAAAGGAATAGTTGATTGAATCAACCTTGGACTACCTTACTAATAATGGTTTCTCACATAGGCAGGGGCCACAAAATGTGTAGTGGGGAGTGAGTGTATAATAGATTAGATCACACCAGTACTTTATTTTATCAGCCCAGAAAGGATGAACAAAACAGTTAGTGCCAGCTTAGATTTCAATTCAGAATGTAAAAGTTCTTAACTAAATATAGCAACACATTTTGTCTGACACTCTGCCGATTTTACTATACACTGCCCCCCCCCCCTTTTTTTATTCACTTCACCATTTTGGGGGATATAGTCTCTCTCTATTATAATGATTGCCGTGTCTGTCGGTCCGTCACTGAACTTCCGCTTTGCAACTCACGTCTCTCTCTCTCTCTATGTATGTATACACACGCACACGGTAACAAATGCGGAGAACATGACTACAAACAGGCATTATATTCTTTTTGTTGTCTGCCTAACTTTTGACAAAAAATAACTTTGCTTTCATGATTTACAACTTCCATGTCTGTCTCTTTCTCTCTCTGTATGTATATATTCACACACATATACACGCACACTCACATACATATATGCGAATATGGCAACAGTATTATCTGTCTCTCTCTGTATGTATACACACACACACACACACATACATACACACATGTACATGCACACGGCAACAAATGCAGGGATCAAGACTACAAACAGGTATTATATTCTTTTTGTTGTCTGCATTACTTTTCACAATAAATAACTTGGCTTTCCCGAATTAACACCATCGTTAAAAACATTTAGTTAACTTATTAAGCTACCATTGTTGAAAATAAGAAAGTTCTTCTTTTAAAAAAAGTAACTTATTACGAAAAGTAAACAAAAATATGAATCTCCATTCATAAATTTCTCTTCAAAAAACTTACAAATATTCGTATTTTTCTTCACTTTTCGTAAGTTACTTTTTTTCAAATAAGAAATGTCATATCTCTCTCTCTATATATATATATATCTATCGCTGTTTTTACCTCGAGCTCGCTCAGTCTTCCCAACACACAAATAACCCAAACTCACAGGCGCTATCTGTCCACCTCAGTTCCTTCTCATTTCAGCAAGATAGTTGAATGATTAATTTCTTCCAGCCATTCTTCAGAAATTCATTTTATGATTTAACTATTTACCATGTATGAAGAACGTGTAATTTCACAAAGACAAGCAGCGACAGCAAATGCGGAGATCTACACTACATCACGGAATATGCAGTGAATGATCTGCTTTGTATGTTGGACATTCAACTCGCACAGTATGATCGAAGTACAATTTCTTTCGGTTTACCCGCTGCTAACCATGGGCTTACAAGCATTAATGTCTCAGCTTATGAAACTGAGACTGATCCTGGTGCTGACACTATTTACAATGAGCATATCCACTTGCTGAATGATGATTAAAAGATCCCATTTGAATTCATCAAAAGAAAAATAGATTGTAATGACTGTAGATTAATATCTCATCGATGCACCAGGTGGTACATGTAAAATATTTCTGCTCAATTTATTGTCATATGTACGTAAGGACAACCATATAGCTCTTGCTACTTCATCTTCGGGCATTGCCGCAACGTTATTGAAGCTGGGCCGCACTGCTCACACACGGTTCAAATTACCGATACCTGCAACTTCAAACTCAACTTGCAAAGTATCACCACTATATGCTACTGGGCGTTTGCTTCGCGACGCTGACTTGATTGTTTGGGATGGGTCACCTATGTGTCACCGTCATCTGTTCGAAGCAGTGGATCGAACGCAGAGAGATGTGATGAACAATGATTTATTATTTGGTGGCAAATTGATTATTCTTGGGGGGGGGTTCTCCAGATTCTTCCAGTGATACGAAGAGCACAGTGGTCTTCCATTATTACTGCATGTTTGAAAAACTCTTACATTTGGAACTCTTCCAAAGTGTTCCATCTCAATACTAGTCTTCCATGCCATGCTGATTTGTTATTGGAACTTGGTGAAGGCAGAATTCCTTATGTTGTTAGTAACCTGTATACAGTTACCATTGAAATTCCTCCTCATTTTCATGCCAATAGCAAGGAAGATTTAACTCTACATGTATACGAAAACTTTCAAAATAATTTTCACCATGTCCAATGGCTATCTTAAAGGGGTATTTTAACTACGAAAAATGAAATTGACAAACTTAACTGTGAAATTATGGACAAACTTCCGAGAGAGATTATCATTCTTAGAAGTGTTGACTCTGTTACAGATGACGACCAAATTGCTCTGTATCCAACAGACTTTCCTAATTCTCTGAATACCGGTGGTGTGCCACATCACTTTATTGAGGTAAAAATTGGAGCTCCCATAATGTTGTTGAGAAATCTTGATCTCTTACACGGCCTTTGTAACGGGACACATTATAGAGTGCTATCTGCTACTGACACTCTCATAAAAGCAAGTAAAATTACTGGTGTTGACGCAGGACGTACTTTGCTGATTCCCCGTTTCAATCTGCAACCATCCGATACAGGTTTGCCCTTCACTTTAAGACGTCGTCAATTTCCTATCAGACCCGCATTCGCCATGTCAATAAACAAAAGTCAAGGGCAAAGCTTATCAAAATGTGTCATTTATCTCCCCACTCCAGTGTTTACACATGGTCAGTTGTATGTTGCTCTCAGTAGTGTTGAGGATCCTTCGAACGTAAAGATTTTTGCTGATCAATCTCTATTTACTACATCAAGAGGATATCGCAGGCGTCCCAATTATGAAAATGTTAAATTGTACACAGACATTGTTCGATCGTAAACATGTTCTGTTTGGGGAATGTTGTATGTAATGCTGTATTTAGAAATAAAAACAGTTAAAAAATAATGTATTTTGTTCTATTAAATGTTTCTTCTATGTCAACATTGTTTTACATTTTTTTCGCTTATTTCTTTCTTGAATATATACATATATTTCAATGAAGCAAAATATTATTATTCCGTGCATAAAACAACGGGTCGTGTACTAGTAGTAAAGACGACGACGACGACGACGACGACAACGACAACGACAATGGCAACGTTAACAACGACAACGACAACGACGACGACGACGACGAAAACAAGAAGAAGAAGAAGAAGAAGAAGAAGAAGAAGAAGAAGAAGAAGAAGAAAATTTAATAGAAACGATATCCACCTGAATTCCAATCGAATCGTGAATACTTTTATTTTCTCTTATAAAACATGTCCATTGAATACATCTGAGTCCTGTTTTATGAGATAAAATAGTTGATACGAACAACTATTTATACTCATATTTTACAAAGGATATTCGAAAATATGTTTCTATTCATTTGATGCTCCCAGTCTAGATGAATATTACTATATCGGTGACAATACTGAATTAGTTGACAACAATGTACATAGAATACAGTCTACCTCTGGGAAAAGAGCATTCATTTCACACATCGGAATGTCTCATAATGGCCCCTAATACAAACCAGATACAAAGCGAGTGACACTTAACTTTCATTGATAGCACTACCAGCATTTATGGCAATTAACAATATTAGAATATCGGGAAAAATAAAGATTTTTACACATGCACATGCTAAGGAATATATAGTTGTCAAATCAAACACATATACTCTAGTGATGGGAAACACTGATACTTTCTGCATAAAATTTCTCATTCTCTTTCTTTTTCACTCTATAAATAATTTAACTCTCTCTCATATATATATATATATATATATATATATATAAATGGATCTCCGTCTGAATTCCAGATAATGAGTGTTCAGTTGTTCGATCAACTGAACTATCAACTCATTGAATTAGCGTGTAAGCGGCTGAGTATTCTACAGACACGAATACCCCTAACGTAATCAGTGGGCTGAATCAGCGAGACACACAGGGTGACAATGATGGGCTTTTGAATTACAGGTACAATCCATCCGACTGTCTTCTACACGGTTTCCGTCTACCAAGTTTCACTCAAAAGGCTTGGGTTGACCCGAGGCTATGGTAAAGACACTTGTCCAAGATGCCACGCAGTGGGATCGAATCCGGAACCACGTAATTGCGAAGTGATCTTCTTAACCATTCGGCCATGCTGCGCCCATATATTTGATAGACACATAAACACTACCTCCATATGTATATGTGTCATTTTGTGTGTGTGTGTGTGTGTGGAGAAGCTGCATGGCTGTATTCTGTGCGGAGTGTTGTTTGTGTGGATGTATATATATATTAGTTATTATTCAACAGTCAAAATTACTTAATGCGCTGAATTGACAGATTCCTTAGAGCGTGGAATAGAATATCTTGCGGGATTTGTTCTCGCTGCCTGCGCTCGGAGTTCAAATCCCGCCGAGGTCAACTTTGACTGTTATTGTTTTGTGGTTGATAAAGAAAATACCAGTCTAGTGCGGTGGATTGGCAGAAATGTTAGAGTGTCAAACGAAATAGCTTGTAGCTTCTGTTCCGGCTATTTTCGTTATTGGTGCAACTTTCGCCTAGGGATTAAAATCCCGCCAGTGGTTAGGGTTAATCACCGACCACGGGACAACGATTGATTATGGGAGGTATAATAGACGGAACAAGATTTCGGTCGTCTGTTACCGTAGTAGAACGCTGATTATGATGAATTACTTAAATACATTTGAAGGGATAATTCGAAACTACTGCACGTTTCTTGGAAAAGTGTTAATATTCGAGTATAGGCTGGACAGAAGAGATGGGTTTGATGTTTAGGATGAGATATTTCTTTCTCAGAGAGAATGGCTTGAGCATTAGTATGATGTGTGAGGTTAAGTTTGGATCGAAATTAATGGGTGATCCTGTGGAGAAAAAAAGTATTGTTCATGGGATTTTTTTGATTTTTCTAATTTGGTTTAATTTAGTTTGTAGTAGTTTTCGTAGGGCATCATTAACCAGTGCTTCAGTCCCTCTAACTAGCCCAGATAGAATTCCATAGTCTACGATTGACAGCTCCCAGAGGCGTTACGAACGGAGCCGGGCTCGTATCGTATCTGGATGCAGACGGCCACCGAGGAAGGTTTTTCTTCCTTTAGTCTCTGGACATCTGTAGCATTACGTAGGATAACGTGTAGTCGAAAGCGGTGCGTCAAGAAACATCGATAAATTCAAACGGAGTAACTGGTCTGAATAATTGTAACAGAGAGAACTATACACTGAAATGCCACGTTATGGTGTTAAATCTGGAATCGTATCAGACTTACCACCCTCCCAAGTTCTACGATGTTTTATCGTGGTACCAGTACCATAGAGCTTGTCTTATTGGACTCAAAGATCCCCAAAATCCAAGTTCTTCGTTTGCAATTCGGAGTGACCAGACACTCTTGGAGTGAATATCTTTGCTGCAGATGTAGAATCTAAGTTTGCACTCTGTTATTTAATTCTCTGGAAGTTGTTTGAAATTATAACAATGAGGGTTGTGCTCCCAAATCTATGACGGTACTGCTACATACACCACACACATTTTAGAAGAAGGCCAGCCGGTAGATCGGCAAATACTACTTCACCAGAGTCCTACGGCCTCTGACCCACGGACAAGATGTATCCTCTCGCTGTTTATTATATCGACACTAAAACACTAGTTTGAACCATGCAACTCAAATTTTCCGACTGGAAAACGTGTGGGAAAATGTATTTCATTCCAGCTTACACTCCTCCTAGTCATTCCTCTTTACATCTTCCAGACATGAACAACACATAATGGAAGCTGAATACCACTACAAATCCTAGGTCTTGCAATGTCTGGTGATATATCATATAACACTGACACACTACAGCAGAAAGACTAGAATTCATCAGAAAATAGTTCAGCATTTAATCAATTACTGACCCTACAAAATGTAAGACCCATATTGGATTACTGCCCCCAACAGAGCTGTTGCTTACACTCACAATAATCATAGATTGTGTCCAAGCTAAAGATATTCGTCTGATTCGTGAAAATTAACACAAATCATCAACACATTTCGTCCTGCATCTCATAGATGTAATGTTTCCTGCCAGTATACGGTCGGTATTCAGAACATATAATTTCGTAAAGGAAATGAAGTAGGATATGAATATTCTTCCGAACAGTTACGTAGTTCTCTGCATTTTTACAATTCATAAGATTTCATACTTTTTCAAATTAAATCTACTAGAAAATATATATTCTATATATTTCTCAACTACGGCTCAACTCTCTGGAGCGAAGAGGTGAGAGATATGCAGTAATATACATATCGAAGATCCTGGAAGCACTAGCACCTAACGTTGACATTGAGAGCTATTTTAATGCCCGTACTAGACGCCACTGCATATTTCCAAAGATCCCACCCTCTCCATTTAGAGTAAGGACCAGATACTGCAATACCTTAGGGTTCAAAGGCCCACACGTCTTCAATACTCTGCCAAAAGACTTACGAAACCTACATAATGTGGATGTGGATGTTTTCAAGAGCCAGTTGGTCATTTTACTGTCCTCGATACCTGAAGGGCCAATGTCCCGACAGGAAGTACGGTTGAGGGCAGCAGTGTGAAACTCCCTCATACACCAAATGTGCCAATGACCTGATGAGGGTTACGGATGAGAGCAATGATATCAGGCTCCGTCACCCACCAGGAGCCATCTGCAGGAATTTGGCTGTGGAAGGGGTAGAGGAATAACGGAGGTAGCCCAGCATGGCCGCAGTCGGATGGCTGGAACTAACAAAAGAATATATATATATATATATATATATTATTTTATTCTTTTAATTGCTTCAGTCATTGGGATATAAAAAAACTGAACACACACACACACACACACACACACACACACACGCGCACACACACCCACTCACGCGTGCGAGCGCACACACACACGCACATGCTGGTAGAGTAACTCCTCCTTTATACAAAGGTACTATTCAACACAGACTCTATCACAAGCGATGCACTTGCGCTATCGTTCAACCCAACTCTCGAATCCTCTTTGAAAATATTCAGGTATGCACTGTTGTACCCACCTCTTCACAGCCACTTTCACCTCGTCTGTGTCATCAAATCGTTGCCCCAAACACTGTCCTTCATTGGAACTAACAGCAGACCAGCCCAATTTGACTATTGCCTGATTTGTTGCCAAAGATGTGTGTGATCCCGCATTGTCATAGTAAATGGGGATCGTTTTCAGATGCTTGTTCGGTCTCTTACTCCTAATGGGCTATCTAAGCTTTTTGAGAGTCTCAATGTCCGTGTTCACGGTACAGCCACTTTCCAGAAAATCAAGGAAGATGACGCCCTTGTCATCTCCCAAACCAGTCACAACGACTTGAACTACTTACGCCTTGGAGAAGAGGTGTTACGCCATTCCATGGACTGAGCCTTCATTTCGGGTTCATAAAGATACGCCCACGTTTCATCCCCTGTCACCAGATCGGAAAACAAGCGTATTTTCATTGGCTTCAAACGCATCCAACAAATCAGAGCAGACTTACACCCTTCTGTCCCTCACATTGGGTGTCAACTGCCGAGATACCGACTATGCACACACTTTCCGATACCCAAAGTCTTCCACTATATTCTGTAATGCATTGTGACAACAGTCCAGTTGTGCAGCAAACTCACGGATTGTGACTCGTCTGTTCGCGCGAATCAATTCGTCCACTCGCTGGCGATTCGTGCCAGTGGTCGCAGGTGATTGTCTCAAACTGCGTGGTTTGCCTTCAATGCTTGTTTCCGCTTCTTCAAACTTATTCCTCCATCTGTGCACATTGCTCTTGTCAATAGTGTCAAATCCGTAAACAAGCTGTAGCCTTCTATGGATGTCGGATAGCCTGCACTCCTCCTTCGTCAAGAACTCACTGACGGCACGTTGCTTCTGCTTGGAGCAAGTGTGTAACGGCGATCCTTGTGTCTCTTTTGCCTCGGAAAACATATTCTCCCTAAAGGCGTTTTTAGTTGTGTTAAGAACACAACATTCTCCGTATGATCGCTTAGGTGACCAGACATTCACGAATGTTTCGATAAACTCTCGTCAGTGATAAACTAATCGATCATACGGAGATACTAGCTTGCGCCAGTGTTATAAGCCCAGTCGCCGAAAACATTGACTGGTGTGTGCAGTAGCTTCGCCAAGCTGATCTAAAAATAGCGTAGGCACACAGCAGAGCAGGGATCAAAACAGAGGTGTGAACAGTATATCTAACACACATGTGTACACGCAAGTGTGATCAACGATGCCTACGGCAACGATAATATTGATAGCATTCATTACATTAAAACTGTTACAAGGATCCAGAGCCACCGACATCACACTTCTACATTTATTCTTAAGAAATTAAATGATGAGGTTAACACCACCTAGTTTATTGCAATAACGTAAAGATACAATTTGTATACATTTTAAGGAAACAATCAAATGCCACCTCATCACTACACAATAGATTTTGCCTCTATAAGAAATCACAATTCCATCCATTCGTTCCTGCTCCGAGGAACCGACTCCACCACACCAAGTGGGAACCCTGTTTTCATTCGATATTTGATTAATTAGATATGAACTCTTCCTACCATTGAAGTATATTACTTGACTCATTTTCCCAGCATTTTCGAACTTCTGGTACTCTCCCTATGCCTTCTTTCTTCCCTCTATATTTTCCTTTTTCTCTTGCATTCTTTTCTTCTCTTATTTAAAACCTTGTTTTAAAATGTTTCTCTTTGATACTCATTGACGTATTAAGGTATTATACTATACAGAGACAGACAAGACAATATTAGACATATGTCGGCTAAAGTTGACGCCCATCCTTCACGAGATTTAATTCCAATATATATTTCTTCTATTATATAATATTATATATATTATATACATTTTTTTGAGTTTCACCCTCTAATATCTAACGGTCCCATCTGTTATAGTTGCACGGATATTAGTACCTATTTTTCTTCGTATTTTTATTTCACTTCTCTTATCTGAAACCTATATTTTTAACTGATCCTAGACAATAGCCACCTAACTCACAAAAGAGATAATCCCCTTCACTGGTAGATCTTACATATGGGTAAATATCGTATATTCTCGTGGGGTGTGTAGAATTTCCTGGCGGAGGCACCTGACTAGCTCTTCTTGTCACGGAGTTATCGGGAAAGTTCCAATCGCACTCCCAGACGGAATAACATGGACGCGAAACTTTGAGTTGACCAAGTTATTGTATTTTGCACACGTATATATATATATATATATATATATATATATAACTTTGATAACTTTGATAGGTTTCGGCCAGTATTGGCCCAGGC
>JAOPJM010505683.1:0-10832 GCA_027124095.1 Muusoctopus leioderma | reverse complement strand
CATGGCCCCAGTCCAATGACTGAAACAAGTAAAAGAGTAAAAGAGTATATATATATATATATATATATATATATATAGAGAGAGAGAGAGAGAGAGAGAGAGAGAGAGGGGGGAGAGACTGTAGGTGTGTATGAGAGAGAGATTGTTGGAGTATATGAGAGAAAGCGAGAGAGCGAGAGAGATTGTGGAAAAGAAAGTAAAAATTAGGGAATGGTTTAATTACGTCTAATTACTCCATCAACTTTGATTTAATTAGGTTCATTCATTCGTTCATTTATTGTTATTGTTGTTGTTTTTCTTTTTCCTTTTCCTTTTCTTTATATTTTCCTTTTTACTCCTTGATGTTCTTTTTCTTCTATTATTACCCACAAGTATTTGATGGGTCTTTTCAAAGCTAACTAAGATTTAATCTTCGCTAATATTCATTTGCCGTAAACATTAATTATCGTTCATATTGTTTTCAACTCAGTCAGTTCATGTCTGACGGACAATTAATGTCAAAAACGACAACGACGACAACAACAACAACAACAACAACAACAACAACAACAGTAGATTACCGCAACAAGAACAATCGTTATAAGAAAATGGTTATTAACTACTATTTCTAGCATATGCACAAGATTGGAAGTGCAGGGCGGAAGTGGAGCACAAAAGAGAATGCTCTGAAACGATAACTGGTGCAACAACTACAACAAAAACAAAAAAAATATATATAAAAAAATAACAATGACAACAAAAACACCATCAACAACAATAACAGCAAAAACAAAAACATAAATATAATAAATACCAATAACAACAACAACAACACCAACACCATCAACAACGACTACCACTAAAACAATTGAAGTAAAAGCTGCAATAACATGAACAGATCAACAGCAATAAGGATGAAATAAACAACAACAATGACATCAACCACAAGCGGCGAATTGGCAGAGTCGTTAGAGTGTCAGATAGAATGCTTTGCAGTATTCGATCCGGTTCACTGCACTCTGAGTTCAAATCCTGAGAGAGATCAACTTTGCCTTTCATACTTTCGGGGTAGATAAATAAAAGTGCCAGTCCAAGTATGTGGATTGGCGGATCATTAGAGCGCCTTGCGGTATTTCTTCCGACTCTTTGCGTTCTGAGTTCAAATCTCACTGTGGCCTACTTGGGTGGTAGACTTAATCCGTCACCTGCTTTAACACCACCACTTGGCTCCTGGGTGCCTTTAGCAGAGTCCACTCTGTAGCAACCATTCGGGCCATGTCACCGGTCTGAGGATACTTTCCTCCCTCCCTCCCTCCAACTCTTGGAGGCAGCTTTTCAGTGATAGGCACTGCTTTTTCTCCTTGACTAAGCTATAAAAAAAGTACAACGGCAAGATTATTTTTACATCAAAAACAGCAGCAGCAGGAGCAGCAGCAGCAAGAAGAAGAAGAAGAAGAAGAAGAAGAAGAAGAAGTTTATTAACGAAAATAAGCTCACAAAGTACGACTCTCACGGTAGCCTTAAAGGAAATGGATCACCCCTCGGTACCAAGAAGCAAGTGAGGAGGGTCCCTTGGTGTTATGAAATTTTCCTTGTCAGCACAAATGTATTTCCGACATCCCAGGACTAAACTTCAATACCAACGTCAACTTCGCCTCCCGTTCTTACTATGAAGATGAAATAAGTACCAGTAATATATTTGGGTTGACCCAGTCGACTGTATCTTGTACCTAGTGTATTGTGCTTAGCCAAAATAAATTATTGGTGTTGACTGAAGACAGTGCATGTAAACTTAGAGTTTTTTACTTGTATTTCGGTGGTGTCATGTACCATAGCATTTCAAAATACTTTACTGGTTTTAAAAAGATAATTATTTCCGAATCCCAACGATCCATATGGCATGGAGCGTAAGCACTGGGGCTTAAGCCCTGGAATATGACTGACTATGTCATCGTACGGAGCCGCGATCACAAGGATTTGCACCTAACACGTGTCATGATAGGAGCCAATGATAGTTGGACAGGCCACCGACTAATACGATCTTACATGATTATTCAACTCGTTCGAAAGTGACATCTGCAGCAGAAACGATACCAGCGGAAAATCAATACTGAGTCTCTTTCAGGTTCAGCAAAGGCATAGCAACTTCAGCAGTGCCTGGACAAACTGTCATCCATCAACTTGGAACACTGCGACACCGTTGAAAAACACATTGTGTACTCTAAACACAGGCATCTCTGCAGCTCGTCAGGTGTATTTGGGTGGGCCTCACCACGAGAAAATACCAAGAGTGTTTTGACGAGAACAACAACCAAATCAAGCAGCTGGTCAATCGAAAGAGAGCGGCTTTCCATACCTACCAAAAGGACAAGAATAATGAACGCAAAAGGGGAGCTTGCCAGCAAGCAAAGGCTGCAGTCCAGAAATAAACACGTGCAATGAAGGGCACTTGGTAGCAGGCTGAAGCACTTGAAATTCAGAAACTGATTGACATTCATAAGATAAGAGGTTTCTTCAGCGTGACTAAAGTAATCTATGGTTCTAGTACAACAGATCCAACAGCTCTTCAAGTCTAAAAACGCTACAAAACTTATAAAGGAACGATCAGCTGTCAATAACCTATGGAAAGAACAGTTCGAAGATTTGCTTAATCGTACCTGTGCGGTCAACGAAAGATCTCTGAGAAACATCGCAGAAAGGCCAATGATGAACAACTTATTTGGACCACTTGACATTGCAGAAACCCCAAAAAAGCAATCTGTTCCCTAAAAATAAGACATCCGTGTCCTACGGGATTCTGGCTGAGATATATTAACTTGGGACTGAAACACTAAGAACAAAGCTTCATGTACTGTTTCTACTAATCTAGACACAAGAAGAGATACCAGCAGACTTCAATCTGCATGCAGGGAGACAAATCAGATTGTGGTAACTACAGAGAAATCTCGCTTTT
Organism: Muusoctopus leioderma; assembly: GCA_027124095.1. Lineage (NCBI taxonomy): Eukaryota > Metazoa > Mollusca > Cephalopoda > Octopoda > Octopodidae > Muusoctopus > Muusoctopus leioderma. Next base: position 7,900 of record JAOPJM010505683.1, on the reverse strand, counting down.
GTCAACTGCTGGAAAATTTCTAGCAAGAATCCTGCTCACCTGACTCATTCCACTATCGGAGACTCATCTACTCGAATCTCAATCTAATTTTCGACGTTCCAAAGGCACTATTGATATAATCTTTATGCTCGCCAGCCACAGAGGAAATACCACGAGCAACACAAAAGGCATTTCCTTTTATAAATCTTGAAGTTCTGTAGAATGTGCTAGCAAAACTTAGCCGCCCACCAAAATGAATCGCAATCACACGGTTTCTGCACAATATGAAAACTTAAGTACGGGGCCAGTCTTCTTCAACAGATCAGTTTGAAGTGAGAACTGGGGTAAGACATGGAGGTGTAACTGCCTCTTTGCTCTTTTTATCTTTTCAGCTATGCTCGAGCTCACTATGTACAAACTTCCATCTTGTGTCCAGATCTCATGCCGCATGAATGACAAGCTACTCAACCCTGGCAGACTCCATGCCGAACAAAAACCACGACTACATCGGTAATCGAACTTTAGTACACAGATGATGCCACAGTTAATACGACTTCAGCAGAACTACAGACAATTACCGAAATTCTCACTGACGTAAATGAGAGCATGAGTCTAACTCAACATAAGTAAAACAAAGATCCTGCATCAACAAGCACCAAACAAAGCAGGAACCTTGACCAGCCATTCGGGTACATGAACAGATGGTAGAAAATGTAGAGTATTTCCAATACCTGGGTAGTCATCTATCACAGAACGCAGATATTGATGAGGAGATCCAGTACCGGATGAAATGTGCCAGCACAACCTTGTGGTGTATAATGTAGTTGTTATACCCACTCTCCTATACGGCTCTCAAACCTGGACAAATTATAGGCGAATCTCCATAAGCTGGAAATATACCAACAGTGATGTCTGAGGAAAGTCCTGCACATCCAATGGCAGAACAAACGGAGGAATGTCAGTATGCTCGCGCAATCCAATATCTCCTGCACTGAAATCATGGTTACGCGATATCAGATTCGATGGGCTGGCCATATTGTGCGAATGCCGGACCATCAGTTGCCCGAACAGCTGTTTTACCCCCAGCTGAATGAAAGAAAGCGGATGCGAGGAGAACAAAGGAAGCAGTTCAGAGACGTACTTAAAATGAAATTTGAATCAATGTGTACGAGTGGTAATTATTGGCAAATAAAAACACAAGTGAAGACGGGTCATCTATGATAGACCCCAAAACTTCGACACAGCACGTACGGAACATCTCAAAGATAAACGTGAGTGTAGAAAGCAGCGCAAAGGGGCCAACACAGCGCCTCTTCTCCCACGAGACAGCAAATGTCCGGTCTGCAACCGAATTTGTGGATCCTGTATTGGCCTACATAGCTAAATGCGAGTACACAGAAGTTACATCTTGTGGACAATCATCCTCGACCTCAGCGATTGCCTACGATATTCAGCTTTTGTAGCGTAACATGGATGAGAGAGAAATGTTCCCAGGGCTAAGACGCTGCTCTATCGCAGGTAGATTTTCCTACACGAAGAAGTGAAATTAGCACTGCAAGTTAACGAATCACTCGTTAAATCAATAGTGCTGCCGCTGCTTGAAGGATCATTTTATTTTTGCCATGCAGTATTTATTTACAAGTAGGTAGACTGAACCATTTGAAAGTTAAATGTCCTGACCACGGACACAGTGCAATGTCGAGGACAAGATATTAATCGACGATCTCTCAGTAGGTTTTCTGTAACCCTATCAACTCGGTTATCGCTGGTCTAGTGACTCATTATACTGCCCAACAAAGAAAACAATTTAAGATAGTTATTGAGTTACTCTTATTAATGCAAATCTAAAAAAAAGGTTAAAGTCCTACTCGAGCCTATTAAGCAGAAGCTTATCCCGGTTCCAGTGGCGTTAAACGACTTAGGACGCCAGTCCGTCGCAGGGTTAACCTCCAGCTACTGCTGGTACTCATTTTCAGCTGAGTAGACTGGAGCCAGGGAATCGAAACTACGACCATACGATCGTGAGCATAACCACCTAACCACTTAACCACTAGACCACATGCTTTCACGGCAAATCTGCCGATCATAAATCCAATTTTCTTTTTTTCCTGTCACACATGCATTTTCTGAAATTTTTTTTGAAAGCATTCATATGTATTATAAACTTATATATAAAATAATCTTTCAATAATAAACTCCTTGATAAATTGGAATTTATTTAAAGAGATTTCAATATACTCTCTCCTGATTGGCTAAATCTATTTAAGGATGTTTATCAGCATGGTTTCTTTGCAAATAACAGAATTTAATATTAATTGTCTGACTTCTGTACATACGAAACTGTGGTATATCATACGTGCAATAATAAAACTGACAAGTACTGATATGCTTGTGGTGAATTGACTTCAATTAAGGATAACTGCAGATTGCATTAAGAATATTTATTATGCTTATTTTGGATGTGACATTGGTGAACACGATAAAATATGGACGTGACATGTTTCTTGCTTGACCTGTACCGTAATAAGTAGTTTTCAACTGGAAAAGTGTCTATGGGATTTAGGGGGAAGAAATAAATCACAGTACAGATTGTTATTTCTGCATGGCCAAGATAAAATAACCCACACACAAAACCAACAAAAGTATTTCTTACCTAAATTTGCATTCTTCCTATTCGTACTGTACCACATTCAACTGATCTATCGGAACCCAAACTACCTTCAAATCTTCCTGATAATGACTTCAGTAATATATCGAGTCATAGCGAGAAAGAGGGTAGTGAGTTTGAGCCAGATCACGAATCCGAGTAGACTTGAATGATCTTACATGTGATTGACTAAAGAAAACACTAAACTCTTGGCATCACACCTACAACAGTAGAACTTACTAACCACAGGGAATAAGGTAACTCACTATCGTCAAAGATCACAATATGTATCCACCTTCCCCTCGAAGGATGATGAACTATGCTTCTGTACCAACATTCCTGAGCTGTTTTATTGTTTGGGTGCAGATTATGATACCAATGTTTAGAGACATTTATAGAAGTACCAAAGCAAAGCATTAACACTGTGCTGCTTAATACTGGAAATATTTTACCGTTGCATATTCAACAACATTAAAGGAAAATTAAGAAACTATCTTTCTTATATTCGATCGGATTAATTATGCCAATGTTAACAGGTATATCTGTACAGATTATAAAGTTGTAACCATCTTAACAAGGATACAGCATGGTTATATTAAGTACTGCCGTTCTGTGTGTCAATGGGAGCCTGGCCATTATAATATTAAATATCTATCATTGATACTCAAAAAACTCATAATTCTTCAATTATATATTAAGTAAGGTCTTTGAAGTACTTCATCAAGGCTCTGGGTAGGGATTGGCCAGCGTTTCCTTTTCTTAATACACACTTCCCAACTATTTCTGATTCCAAAATCAAGGAGGGGTTCTTCATTGGTCATCAAATACGTAAATTGATCCTTGACGACATATTTCCTTAATTCTTAAACAAGTTAGAACTAGATGTCTGGAATTCATTTAAAAACTTATGCTGGAACTTTCTAGGGAAAAATTGCGCAGATATGTATGAGAAAATTGTATATAATTTGCAGCAAAACTATCAATCATTTGGATGCAAAATGTTACTAAAAGTTCACTTTCTGCATTCACATATTCTACGAAAGGTTTGTTGATATATTTGACAAGCAAGCTGAACGATTTCACCGAGGTATTACCGGCCCTGAAAAAAACCCCAACAGATATTAAGGTAAATGATCAGAGGGAATGCTTGCTGACTACTGCTGGAATATGTAACGTGACACTTCTGAACTTCAAACGTCCCAGATAAGCTGAACATATGCAAAATGGCTTTTTTCTTGCTTTTAATCTCTAATAGAGTAAAACATAGTAAACTAAATTTTTGGAATATCGTGTGCCACAACTATACATAGGCTAGAATATTAAAGCTAAATTTTCATAAAATGATGGGTTATAGGTGAAAACTGAGTGTTGTAAATGCTCTGAACGTTTTCAAAAACATGGATTGTTGCGGTACAGTTAAACCCTGATAAGATAAAAGGTAGTAATCTGAGTTGTTGGAACATCATTTGTCTTTATTTTATCTAGATCAAGATATTAAAATTAAATTTTCATTAAATTCTGGGGTGCATGTGAAAAATAGATTTCAAATCTGTTATCAGTGCATTTGAATTAACCAAGGTCACTCGACTTTGTTGCTGAATTCTTTTAACATCGAAAAATATTTGACACCTTCTATTAATAATTCCTTACATTGGCATATAGATATAATTTATTTTACAGGAGGATGGGATACTTGTCGATTGAAACAACTCTTGTGTAATACAGGCACTTAATTTATCGATTACACAAACGTTAAAAAAGTGAGCTCCGCTGGGATTCGAACTCAGAACATAGAAGGACGACTCTAAAATACTTTTTGGTATTTAATCCGGTGCCCTAAAACTCTGTTATCGAATATTATTAATATTGCTTTCTCGCATTGGCACAAGGCCACAACTTTGGGAGGCGGATACAGTCGATTAAATCGACCTCAGTACTTGACTGGTACTTTATTTTGTCGACAAGTATGAAAGGCAAAGTCGACATTGGAAAGATAAAAGGTAAAGTTGACCCGGGAAGGATGAATGGAAAAGACGACCCCGGTGTAATTTGAAATCAAAACGAAGTTAGACGGCTCTAAATAATTGTTTCTAATTTAGGCACAAGGCCAACAATCCCCAGTACTTGACTGGTAAATGGAATGACATTTGTATATGTTTCACTATCTACAAAGCTCTTTAAAGCAGGGAAGGGACACTCGAAGCGATATTTGGTCTTCGTAAGAGTTTTAGCGGTGTAAGGACATGAACTTAAGTCAGTCGAGAATAGAACCTAGGTTGTGATTTAGACTTATCAGGAGCTTACATCTTACTCTATCTAGTCGATTTGCCAGGAGCTTATATCTTACTCTATGTAGTAGATTTGCCAGGAGCTTATATCTTACTCTATCTTTGGCAGTAGGTAGTTCTCACCACCTACTACCAAAGTCGACTTCGACAGGATTTGAACTCAGAACGAAAAGAAACACAAATAGGGAAATATATTTAGTTCATTTTGATCATATTTACTACTCTCCCCCACCTTTCAGCAAATTTACTGGAGGATAGCACCTCACCCAGTAGCCTTACATTTCTCTCCAAGTGGAACTTTGAGAAGTCGCTGAAAGCATGGCCCGAGAGGAAAGTGTCTGTCCTCAGTCCTTTCAGTCTTGTCCACCATACAATCTGTTTCGCCATAGCCACTGCACAGAGAAAAACTGCCTACCTTTCCCGACCAAAAGAAGGAGGCAGTGCTATCCTCATGGGTAATAGCTGGATCTGTTGAAAAATGACCACAGCCGCTCGAAATAACCCCACAATCCAGCAATACTTAGATACGGAACAAATGCGTGTAGAACGGTTTTGTCACCCTGTGCGCATCTGGGACAGGACCCACTAACGGCACTACCATACCTGTAGAATTTATCCCGACTCCCAATGCCCCTTAGTAGCACTTCTAGGCCAGGGAGTTCTGGAAGTTGTTCATAGTACCGGGCTGAATGTTATATACGCTGTTCAGTTGATTTTCGTCGACGACCAGAGTCTCTCCGTGAACATCGTCGTTCTTTCCCACCACTAACCCTGTATAGAATGCAAGGGTTGCCGTACCACCGACCTCATGGCTTGACTGGTAGATAACTGTGAACTTCTGACAACATTCTGGAAACCAGGCGCCCAATCTTAATCTTCGCTTAACCCACGAACGTGCCTCACAGACATCGATCACACCCATCTCACTGTCCAGGAATGTCTGTAGATATCACAGCGCAAGCTTGCGGATCATCAGCCATGGCATACGAAGCCCACCCCACGCAGAGGGTGTTGGCAGCAAATGGACCTTCTGTCCAGTGGATCACATCTCTTCCCCCAAGAGCGAAATAGCAGGTGTTCTAATCTGGTAAGATGAAAACTAGGACAACGACGGCCAGAGATGGCGAACGCATACATCAGTATGCGTTCGCCATCTCTGTCCGATCTTTCATCGATAGCTTACTCTCAGCCAATTTCTGGGTGAGATCGTCCACTCTGCTCGTAACCTCGTCCCAGTTCCTATTCACCTGGCGGCCTTGTCCGACCAGATCTCAAGCACCATAACTGGACCATCGGTCCAGCGACCCAAAACGCTGGTCGGCGTGTACTTTCCTTTCTAGGTACCGAGTTGCACATGTTTAATACGTGCTCCTATTATCATCTAGTATTTCTTCAGTATGGTGCCGACCACCTCGATTTCCATGATGGCGACGTCTTCCGCCAATGCAGACGTATCCCAGTTGGAGCGAGATGCCCTCAACACTTCTAACTTATGCATGAATGGCTCAAGAACTAAAATATACAGGAGCATTGAGAGTTGGCACACACAGAGCCCGTGGTTCAAACAGTCCCGATAGGTGACCATTTAGTTTGATCATTGAGCAGATGCTGCTGTACATTGAAGCGATTCAGCCTCTGAAAACAGGATAGATACCCACTGCATCGAGGAGCACCGCCTATCGAAGGCTTTGTATTGAGCTACGTGGGTCAGTGTTCCAACAAAGCCAGGTTTATTACCCACCCTCTCTACTATATATTTCATGATGTGGAGGTTGTCGTGGATAGATTTGCTGGAAATTACACAAGTCTGTGAGCTTACTGCCACACTAGCGATGACAAGCGCCAACTTCTACGTTCAGTAATGTTATGGGCTGGCAATTGTCAATGATGTCCAATGTGTTCGCATTCTTTCTCTGCAGTGCCATAACTTCTCGGCTAACACAGCTGGAAATATTCTCGGTCTGTTGCCAGTTACGATAGACGTTTGCCGAGAGGGGCGAACAAGTCTGGTATGTATCTTTTAAAGCTCGTTGGGCAGACCATCGAAACCAAGCGATGTATCCCTCCCACAACCACTCACAGCTAACCATATCTCAGCTACTGTTATCGGTTTTTCGGAACACTTCTTCCTCATCTACGAAGAGCCACTGCAGGCCGTCGAGGTAGGTATTAAAATTCACCGTTTCCACTATTCCCAAACATTCGAGAAAGCGCTGCTGGAAAATCGCATGGAATCGAATAGCACGCACCCATTGTGGTCCACCAAAGACCTAATTGAGGATTAGTTACCACGTCACACCTCTTACATCCGGGACCATCGAATGGATTTCGTTTCCTCGAGTCTAAGAGTACATGCCTTAGCTCTGACAACGAAACTTTCGTGTTTCGCATCGAAGAAATACTCGCGCCCAACATTTACCGCTAACATGTCAGCCTCTTCTATTCTGCTAACCAGCTCCTCCACTAATTTATTGTTTTCCATAGCTACTTCTTTGCTATGCCATAGAACAAATAAAAGACTAACATGTTATTGAACTATAATAAACATGGCGGTACATCTACTATCCAGTGATTTCGAAATGTTACACTTACTGGTTGAGTTTATTGATGGAAGAAAAGAGTTGGAAGAAAATGTCGAAAACAAATTGAGCCGAAAGTGTAAATATACCTGAGGGACATTTAATGTTTCCCTCGTCTCATGGAATTATCACATCAATAACATACATCTCTTCTTCTTTAAGCGATGCCACGTAACAAGAATCCCATTAAGAGAGGTCACATACTATAAAGGCCATTAAAGGACGTCACAAGGAAATTTAATACACTTCTTGATGACCATAAAATATCCAGCCTTGGCAGTTGGGCGTTTATACCGGAAATACCTGCAGTCGAAATAAACAGAGATAAACATAGAAATAGATAGATAGATAGATAGATAGATAGATAGATAGATAGATAGATAGATAGATAGATAGATAGATAGATA
>JAOPJM010505578.1:0-10832 GCA_027124095.1 Muusoctopus leioderma | reverse complement strand
ATACATACATACATACATACACCAGGAATTGACAGGCTATAGCAAAAAAAAACACTTGCTCAATGATACCACGCAGTGGGATCGAAACCCCGGGACCTCATGATTGCAAAGTGAACTTCTTCTTAACCACTCAGCCATGCCTGCGAACATTTGTTGTTGTTGTTTGTTTTGTTTTGTGGGGTGTGGTGATATCTAGGACTACAATATCTAATGTACCCTTCCTCATTTTTTTTTCTAAGATGGCATGGTGTGCTTTGAGGGAGATTTGGCGGCATATTTCTAGCAGATCGAGCGACCACCTAGAGACTCTCTCCTGTTGGCTCCATTGAAAATATGTTATAATCATTGGTGTGTAATTTGTTTAAGCTGTTTATGAACCCGGTCAACGTCGAGTATTTGCTGCTAGATATGAATTAAAAACAGACAAAAAGACAAACAGGAAGAAAGACTTGTGAACCCAACAGTAAATAGCCGTGACTTCATTCCGAAAAAAAGACAACTGTTTGAACGCTTGTTAAGTTTTGTTTGAGAGACCGTCGAACCAGACTCGACGAAGCCGTGAAGAAAGAGAATAAACGCAATCTCTCAGTATCAAATTGATTTAACGAACCGAAACATAACTTTGTTGGTGACGGTGATAGCTCTAGTGGGAAGGGCTTTGGTGCTGGGTGTGGTGGTGGTGGTGGTGGTGGTGGTGATGATAGCTGTGGTGGTTGTTGTGGTAGCAGTGGTAGTAGCAATGCGGGTACAGTGGTAGTAGCAGTGGTGGCGGTGGTGGTAACAGTAGAGATCTTGACGGTAGTGATGCTGAAGGTAGTACTTATAAATATTCAAGGATATAGTCGTAGCAGTGATGCCGGTGGCGGTGGTGGTGGTGGTGGTGGTGGCGGGGTGATGATCATCATCATCATCATCCTCATAATCATGATAATCATAATCACGATCATTGATGATCACGATTATGATGATCATGATGGTGGTGGTGATGGTGGTGGTGGTGGTAGAGCTGATGGAAGTGACAGTGGTGTAGGGCAGAGGTAATGCTGATGGTCACAGTAAGGCTAATAATGTGTATGTGAAGCTAGTTATAGTGATAGCAGGTATTTTTTCCCCCAAAGGTTGGGGAGTTCGTTCTACTGTGTCCCACCCACTGCTGTCTTTATCCATGTATATGAGATTAACTCTCAACAGCCCAGTCTACCAAGCTCTAAATCTACATAAGAAGTGGCCTAATTCACAGATGCATCAGTGTATAATCAACGTCTGTTTTGTTAGCTTGTCGCACTGAGCAAGGCACTACATTTCACGTTGCTCCAGTCCACTCAGCTGAAAATGAGTACCACCAGCAGTAGCTGGGGGGTACTGAGCTCAACTGCTGCTATATACTCATGGCTACTGGCCAGGTGTTTCAGCCAGAAGTTGGGTACTTTGTCAATTCCTGGTGTTATCCAGTTGCTTGTAGTTCTCAATGTGTCAGTTATTTATTTGCCAGTAATGGAGGTCCATGCTTGTGGTGCTATTATGTTCTGTTTTCTTCTCCTCCCTCCCGATCCATTGTGCATTTTTATTCTGTTGTTTTTCTTTGCTTCATATCCCTCCTTCCCAGTATGTCTCGACTTCCGTCGGTGTTGATGTGACTTCTGGTGTAATAGTTTTTTTTTCTTGATGTCTCTGTAGAATTTTTTGGCATTTGTGTGGAACAGTTTATTCTCCTGGAAGAAGCGTACACGTTTTTCAAAGCGCCTTATTCTGCAAGCTTTTGCTGTTAGGCTTCGTTCTAATGTTTCTATTGCTTCCAAGGTGCCTTCTGTTTTATTGATATATTTTCTTGTTATTTGGATCCTTTTTTTATTTTCATTTTTTATTCCTCTTTTTCGAGTTCGTTAAGTAGGGAGAGGTCTTTCCTCTTTTTTTTTTATTTTATGAAATATATTCTCTTTCCATTTCGGCAGGTGGGGTTTGGTTGGGGGTTTATTTCTGTTTGGATCAAGCCCAGTTTGCTTTTATACTGCTACTGAATAGATCAGATTATTCAGTCTGTCAATATTCAGGCAGTTTGTTGTCATAATCAGAATTTCATGCATAGCCCTATTGTATTTACTTATTATTTCACAGAGCTGTTTATCTTTTCGTAACTTGGAGAGGTGTCTGCGCTGTTCCTTAATTATTATTTTTGTGATGTTTTCTTCTTCTTTTATTGTCTTTATTATTTCAGTTAGGTCTACTTCCACGTTAGTTCTACTTGAACTGTTGTCATGTGTATTTTTAATTTGTGTGTTGCTAGGTGTGCGGTTGAGGGTGTATTTTCGTTGCGATTGAGTATTTGGTTGTGTTTCTGTGGTCTTTATCGTCATTTATGGTTTTGGTTATTATTATGATTATTATCATTAACAATTTCATAGAGTAATTCTTTTGGGTCGTTACACGTTTTGCATATTTATGATAATTTGAGTTAATTATCAGTTGTTCTTCCTTCAAATGCGGTGACACCCTGAGGGTTCACAACATGGATCAGTCAGAATAATATGAATTAAAAATTGTGATTAAGAAGTGTCAACTAAGTGATATCTAGGAAATTGAGAATTTTAATATAAGTGTTCACTGTGATTTTAAGACTAAACTCTGTAAAAGTATTTATTGAATCTTTTCTGAATCTACCTAGAGTGCGTCCATTAGAGAGTCGTAATATGATCAGACGATCATCTCTATAAAAGCCTAATTCTTAACAGGGAAAATCTTTTTTGAAGTGACTCTTATATATAAAGACATATTTACTCACAATCTTCTGTTCCATAGTAACTACCCATAACTACATAAAAAAAGCTCATCGCCGTTGCATTTAACCTAAAAGAAATTGTCATTGAAAAGCAATGATTTTAGAGCACTCATTATAAATTTCATATCCGTATTATTAATGTCAGTGTATGAACTACAAAACGGTAAAGCCTTTAGAAACAGAGGATTTGTAAGAGAGTGATAAAACTCCACCTTATCAAATTGAGTGCATTTACAATTAAATTTATCTTCTATGCTATTGAATCATTTGTCACCGAAGTACTATTGTTCCATAAAAGTAATCCAGTGGCTTTATTGAATTTTAAATTAATGGAACATGAAATGCATTTCCTAAGTTTACTTAATTAACTCTTCGCGAGATTAATGAGCCCACAGATGGGATCAGTTAAACATATTGTCCCTGTAGTCATTGAAGGTTATATAGCGCTGACACTTAACCTGACATTCAGCTGATCTACCTAAACTTAGGATGCTAGTAAACGTGCTTCTATGTTGATATTGTTGTGTGTGTGTTGTTTTAAAGAAGTAAAGAACAAGTAGGATTGTCAGTTTCGTATAGATGTTTTATTTTGTCTGCAGCTATATATGTACTTTGCATTTGTTTATGTTCTTATGTCTTTTTTAGAAGCTCTTGAAAATAGTTCGATTAATTTATTAATCTTAAATGTTTCGGTCAATATGAATAGTTCTGATTCAAAATGTTCTAACATTTTGATTAGGAGGTGGACATTTATGGATCCAGAATCCGTATTTATGTGTATTGGCGAGATCAGTTTGATACAGTTCGAACTACAAACGGGTTAAAATTCTTTGATTAATAAATTTATATACACCGATCAACGAAAAGAGGGAAACAAGCATAATTGAACATAAGGACTAATCTCAGAATATTTAAATACGGGCACTGGTAAACTTCTGTCAATACATATGCTTAAAAGCATTTCTAACGTGTTCGCGTAAGATTCAAACATGCAACGACAATCGCTGTGGGTTTGTCTTGGAGAAAAACTTCTCACTGTAGACGTTAAGTGTTACAAAACACCATAAGCTCTCCGTGCCATCGACCGGACATGGTGTACAGCTGTTTCAGGGTTATTGCTCTTCCTCAGCACCGGCTATCACCAGGTGTCACACAGAGCCTGATATAACGTTTCACTCCTATATTATAAATCAGTAAAAACTATTTACTGATTGTATGCTGGGCTTGCCAAGCCAGAATTAATTAAATATAAGCACATGAGACAGTGGAGTTGAAAATAAATATGCTTAAAAGCATTTCTATCATGTTTGCATAACATTCAAACATGCAACTGCAATCGCTGTGAGTTTGTCTTGGAGAAAAATTTCTCACTGTAGACATTAAGTGTTAAACAACTCCATAAGCTCTGCACGCCATCCATCGGACATGGTGTACAGCTATTTCAGAGTTATTGCTCTTCCTCAGCACCAGCTACCGCTAGATGTCACACAGAGCCTGTTAGGACGTTGTTATTTCCTGTGCACCAGAATGCCCAACTAACAATATACTTTATGCAAAGCAAATATAAGCCGAAGCAGTTCACGAAAAGAGATTTTCTAGCTTTCTTATGTCAAACATTTCTAACACTATCAAAATCGAATTCTTTAATAATGCTTGATTCAATACTCAGGCTTGTTTAATCAACAAGTCGGGTTTGAAATATGGTATACCTTAAAATGTTTTTGATATGCTTGAGCTTGCTAAAAGATCTTTCTGCTGATGCTATTGCAGCTGGAATTCTCAACATATTCTCAAACTAACACAAACAAGTTTGTAGTCAGTTAATAAACTTAGCAATTCTAAAGTTTTCATTTCTAGTTTTCCAAAATTTACTTTATGTACTAACGGTAAATGCTGCATTTCTGTTGAAAATGTTCATCGTTAAGGTCAATGAGATATTGGTGTGCTAACCATTTCACCTTTTTTCTAGCTCACGTTCAGACATTGTGGAATATTTTTACAAGAAAACAAAATTCTCAGACAAACGCTTATCAGCTTTAAAGCATACAGTTAATAACGCAATAACTTTATCAATCAAAATATAATGCACAGATTTTCTGAAGTAGGCTTCTTCTGGTAAATCATCTGTACAAGTCATTTCCTCCAGATTGGCATCAGATGTGTCGTCGTACACCATTCTTCTCTTCTTTCGGCTCATGCCTTTACACCCATAGGAGAGTTTTATTTCCATCTCAAGATCTGACGTCACCTCTTTGGCTTCATTCCAGATGCTTTTCCAGTTGTTTTGTAACTTCATCAAATCCTCAAGGAGTGTTTCAATGTTAGTTACCTTTAAATCCAAGGTAGCATCTCTGGCTTCAGTGACGTTTGCAAATAATTTACTTGAGCCAACACTTTATACCAAATAGCCGATATTAACATACAAACAAAACTTTTAAGGTATGCCAATACTACGCTTCTTTCATTCCTTGTCTTGGCTGTTAAGTTCTAAAAGATCTTGCAATGCTAACTGAATGTTGGTAAGGTAAGATGCAAAAGGCTTGATAATTTAAAGTTTGTCAGGCCACCTCACTTCTGACATGCCGTGTAGGGAACAACTTATCGGATTTTAAAGTAACTCCCGTCGTTTATGACTGGAACTAAACAAGTTATTAATTGTTTGAACTGTTTAAATATGTTCTGTCTTCCGGTATGTATCAGCTGCGTCGTTCCTACACAAATTGAGAGTATGGCAACCACACGGGGAAGACATTATCATTGAACACTTTTCTAGTATTTTCGCTTAGGCGTCATTGTACTTTCCCACCATGTTGGCACCGTTGTTATATGCTTGCGCACTGCAGTCGCTCAGAGGAATGGTGTGCTCTTCTAAGATGTCCACCATTACCTGAGCAATCTCTTCCGAGTTTATTCTGCAATCTGTGAACTTAAGAAATCTTCTCTTTCTTGTTCCTCATATCCTTTAAATTAACATACTTCAACGGAATTTGTGCCTGTTTAATGTGAGAGGAGTCTGTAGTTTCATTCACAATAACAGCGAAATATTTTGAAGAGCTTCTTTCGAGCAAAATAAGTTGTTTCACAAGGTTAGAACATTCCGACATAAATTCATTCTGTGACACAGGAGATACGTAGTGAACTTGAAGGCGTTCAGATTTTTCCTGGTATACTTCTACTTGAAGCACATACTCTTGGAGAGTAGAGTTCCATATTGACAGCAGTTCTTTCAGGCCTAAGAAGTTTCCGTTGTTCAGATCCACGATTTGTTGCGATGATCCACTAAACGCTAAACCATACACCCGCCCCAGAAGAAAACCAGTCATACTCTTTAAAACATTGCGCCATTTCACTGTTCCAGTACGGATGGTTGCTTTTAATAAAGAGTCAACTAATTTTCCAGATGAAAGACATCTTTGAAGTTCTCTCCAAGCTATATAGCATGGATGTTTCTTTACTAGAAATGTTTATACACTCTTTGTAGTATAACATTTCTTAACTCTTTAAGGTCTTTTAATAGTTTGCTAAGGATGGAATTTGAAGCTTGAAAATCTGCATTTACAGGCTAGAAATTGAAGATAATAGGGCGAGCAAAATCAAGATAAAGTTTATTGTTTTCCTCTTGAAGCGTAGCATTTAGAGTATTCGCCATGTAATTCTTTTCCTTTTCAGCAATTGACATGCAGTATGGATTGAGATATTCCCATTGCTGAAAGATCATCTGTATACATTTCCCTCTGACCAACAACGAGTCGTGCTTGGGCTGGCAAATATTAGGTAGCATGTATTTCAATCATTCATTATTGAATAAATTTTCTTGTAATTATCTCGACGAAGGGCGCTAACGTAAAACTAATTTGAATTTCTAATATCAAGAAAGCTAAATTAGAAGGCAAGCAAGCAAACGCATTTTGGCAGTATTAAGCCAAACTGGCATGTACATTTTACAAATGTTATATTTGAGTTCATATTTCTGAATTTCGAAAACACTGAATTATGTTGGCCATTTTCTCCATCTGTCCTAAGTCCAATGCAATTATTTATATCAATGTTCGTTGTTAAACAATAATTCAATTGCATTATAAAGACTTTCGCCAGTTGTTGATACAACAGGAATTATCCATAAAAAGGATGTTGCACACTTTTAGGCTTATAGGTAAAATACCTCACCCACAAGTAGATTAGTTTTGTGACATTGATTCGTCAATTAATAACAAGTATTTCGACATTTTGAAGTGAACTAACTCTTCCCGCGAAGGCAGAACAATACCATTCTTGATTAGGTTCATGCATTTTGTTTGATGTAACTTAACCTTTTGAAGTAAACTCTCTTTACTCTAACTTGTTATTAGATGAACCCAGTAATCTACCGATCGAATACCGCAGTGACATGCTGTTTGTACATTATATTTAATTTCAAATTATTTTTTTTTTGTATTTTTGGTACTAGCCTTCACAAATATGTTTGAAATTAGATTTGAGCTTACATAACTATTAGCATTCTTTCTATGTTTTACAGATTTTGTATGATCATTTTGAGCGGATTTACGCATGTTCGTTAGAACATAGTTACAGTACTTGCATATTGCATTATTATTCTTCCACATAAGCTACTTGAACTGATTTTCCCAATCTTTGTTACAGTCTGCTATCATAAGTATTCCATATTCCCATTATGAGGGGCTGCTAATAAGATTAGGTAACTGTTTACAATAGGGGAACGCCGCTATTACTATAGCTGGAGAAAAACCTTTTTACGTAATTAAAACACAGAATTCATTGAACAACAATAGCTAGGGCTTTAAAAAATTCAAATAAATATAATAACCCCCAAAAAGCTCTTTTCACCTTTTATTCCAACTGAATTAGGCTTGAAATTAAAGATGGCGATATCACTCTCATATCAAATTATAAAAAAAAAACTAAAAAAATGTAAGTTTTAAAATAAAACCTTCATGTTCACTTGCGGTCGATTTGTTGCTTAAATTTAGTAAAAAATAAATTCCTGTATGTATATCAAGAAGAATTTCTTGAATTTTGTAAAGAAAAAGCCTACCGAAAAAAGCCTGCAGAGAGACATTATGGAGAACGCATATTTCGTATATTTTCATAAATAAGCTAATCTAAACTTACCAAACCTAACCAAACCTAACCAAACCTACCATAATTATAGGGTTGGTCAGGTAAGGTTAGATTAGCTTATTTACGAAAACATACAAAATATTTACTTTACAAATGCATTTTCTATTTTAATAGCGGTGGTAATAATAGTCTTCATCTGAGAATATCTTATGCGGAGCATCTAAAAGTATTATAAAAACTAATAAAAATTTGTTTTGATAAAAAGCTCTACCTGTTGGTATTCAGTCAATTTTTTGCTTTAATTAGGTAAAATAATATTTTCTCTAGCTATAGTAATGCCGGTGCACTGTATAACAAATCCAAAGGGTGAGTCTTGTTGTTTCATAAGAGCATGTTGTTTCATGAGTCATGCATCCTGATTTAGGATATGTTCATTCTCACTCTTCGATTATAATTGAAAACTTTCATTCACAAAGTCACCCTTTTTTTAAAAAAACAAATAGACAATATATATTTTAGAAATTAAAAAACTAAAATGAAAATTAAATGCACCAATTATTGTTTTTGCGATTTAATCAACAAAGGTAGTTTCCAGGAAAATTCTAACTACCGTGATCTTAATGTGCTCCTGCAATAAGATCGTAGTTTATATTGTAATTCGAATATATCGACCTTTCTATCTTTCTACTGTGTGACAAACGAAAATTAATAATTAAATATAACTAATGAACCTAAATTATATTTTTCTGAAGGATGGTTTGTATATATAACGTTTGGTTTCGGAAATATCAATCTGCGGAGTATTAAATCGGACGTAACCAGAACAATTTCGGATTTCTGATTGATTGAGATTTTAATCAAACACGCAGTGCTAAAAACGGATACAATGTCCGAAATCGCAAATATCTAACAACCCTGTTCTATTACTCATCCCTTTATAGAGTGAAATGATCCATTCTTTTCATCGGGAAAATAGACAGGTCCCGGCAAAAAGCTAAGAAAATACCTGAAGAGCTACATGTTTGCAAACCTTTGTAAAATAATGCAATAGAAGTATTTACTTTTCTGCACCAATGCCGGAGAGGAATTGAAGGTGAAGACACTCCTGCTATATCACTCAGAGAGCCCCAGGGCCTTCAAGAACATCACCAAGAACATGCTTGGTGTTCAGTGGGCTTCCAACTCGAAGGCCTGGTTTACCAGAAAAACTTATTTACTGCGTGGTTCACTTATGTATTTGCCCCACTGTACGTGACTAACTCAAGGATAAGGGTCTTAATGTTATGGACAATACTCCATCACACCCTCCTAAACCTCATGGACCAAATTCCACAGGAGTTTGATTCTATCAAATTCCATTTCCTGCCTCCCAATACCACTCCTTTACTACAGCCCATTGATCAGCAAGTGATAGCAAATTTTAAAACAGTATATACAAAGCATCTAACCAAGGCCTGTTTTGAAGCAAATTCATCTGGTGATGTGACATCAAAAGAGTTTCAGAGTAATCACTTCACCATTGCAGATGCTGTACGTTTAATAGTGAAATCATGGAGAGAGCCTTCTTCTCGGTGCTTGAACTCTTCTTGGAGAACATTATGGCCTCATGTCTCTTCAATGGACTTTGAAATGGTTGAGACAGAGCCTATGGTCGAGGAAATTGCATGTTAGGGCAATTCAATGGGCCTGGAGGTGAACGAAAAGGACATAAATGACTTGCTTGAGAAGCATAGAAGAGAACTGTCCATTGACGACCTGAAGGAGTTTCATCAAGAAGAGGCTAATTCCATGCAACAACGGCTGAACTCTGAGGAGGACTAAAATAAAAAAGAAGCATATCAGAAGAGCTGAAGAAGGCTTTTTGCCTCTGGTGTGAGCTCACAGACATTTTGAAAATGCATCACCCTATCTTAGCGAAGAATGTTGTGTCAGGTGTAAACTATTTGGACTGTTCAGAAGAACAGGCTACGGCATTCCACTTTGGCTAATTTCTTTAAAAAATTAACCAAGAGTCGTCTAATTCTTCTGTTTCTCCTTCAGTAACTTCATTAACGGAATATCTAGATGATTCTCCTGCGGAAGAAAGTAATTCTCTGAGGAGATTTAAGAGAGATGACTTCTCTTCTTCTTCTCTATAATTTCCTTCTCCTCTACCACCCTACTTCCCTTCACTATATCTAAACAGCCAGCCAAACTCAAGTGAGAAATTCTGTGATTTTTCAGTTGTTAATTCATAATTTTTCATTCTGCAAATTTTCAATATATTTTTATTAAATTTAATTATGTCTGTCTGCATGCGTATCTGTGTAGTCGCACGAAGACCGAAAATCATGTTGAATTATTTTTCTTTAATGATATGAATCAAACCAAAAGTAAACAAAACGATAGGATTGAAACGGATCATGAGTTTTTAATTAAATGATTAATTAATTTTTCTTTTAAATCTAATTAATTACTTTTTCCATTTTACATATTATTTATTTTATTTATCATGTAATAACACGTGTATACTTTATAAATATTTATTATATTATCCGTTAGTTAATATATCTTCGTGAGAGAGAGATCTTTGAAATAACCTGCAGATATTTATATTTATTTTTATTTTTGTTTATTTGTTGTTGTTATTTATTATCGTATTGCATTTGTGTTTTATTAATTTTTAAAGGGTTGTTTGGGACGTTCGGACTTGGTTAAGGTTTGGAATGAATTGTCCTTAAATACGTATATTTTAATTGATGTGTTAACGAATAATGTTCAGGAACCAATTAGATTTGTTAACAAATGTCGAATATGTATATATATATATAGGTAAATAAATTTCAGGGAAATTGTGTATAGGGAAATATATGTTTAGATAACAAATTCCAACATGACCGGATTTCAAATATTTATTTATGTATAATTTACATTCATATTCGTATTTTCATATTCGCTAGTACTTTCATGTATTGTTATAATATTTTACAATCTTCAG